>PVKN010042297.1:0-10419 GCA_004027915.1 Capromys pilorides
CTCAGGAGGCTAAAGCATGAGGATCTCTGGATTTGAGGACAACTTAGGCTACATAGTGAATTCAAAGCTAAATCTGAACTATAAAAAGAGACTTTGTGTTTTCAAAAACAATTACCCAAAAAAAAAGACTGTGATAGGTGGTTTCACATTTGAAGAATGAACACTTACTCTTTTTTGGGGGGAGAGGGGTAATATAGTAATTTTAATAACATGAGCTTTGCTGATCCATTAATAAATGTTTTTTATGTGTCAGGGCTCTATAATTTTTTTTTTATAATTTTTTTATTTTACAGAAAAAAGGCAAAATAATTTCATTATAAAATAATAGAATAGCAATGTGCATTGTATAGTGTTATCTTCAAAGTAGTTCCGCAGAGTACAAGATATAGACAGAAAAATTACTCCAATTGGTGTTAACATGAACCTTCCTTTCAGTGAACTAAGAGACACTATTAGCATAGCTAACTTGCATTTTTCTCTTTTCTTTCCCTTTTACCCCACTACTTCCTTTTCCATTTTATGAACACTAATTCTTGACAAGCTTCTCCCCCAAAAATAAATGAGGGAATAGTTAGCAGCTCCTTCTCTGAGGTATGACAGTCGTACAAAAATGTAGTCATTTAAGTAAAGAAAACTGTAAGTAAATATCTCTTATGAATATAGAGACAAGGAATTCTCAGAATCCTAACCATGTACATCATATAAAAAGGATTAAATGCCATTATCAAGTGTGATTTACCCCAGGAATAAAAAAATAATATAACTTGAAGTCAGTTGATATACATATGAGGATAATAAAGGTCAAAAACCAGTTAAGCATCTCAGTACACATAGGTGAAAATCCAGCTGTGTTTCTTGTTAAAACCAGTCAGCATACTAGGCAACTGACCCAGCGTGGGCAGTTTATTGCGACTGTCAAAAAATTTTAAAGGAAGGGGTACTAAGAATATATGTAACTCAGAGTGAAGGCCCCAAGGTTCAGTCTCAAGTACTGTAAAAAATACGATAGAGGGCCAGCCAGTTAACTCAGTGGATTAAAGTGCCTGCAAGTAGACTCAGGGCCTGAGGGTTCAATCCCTGGGCCTGCTGTGCCAGCCTCACCTCTGGGGCACACAGAGACAGTAATTGAGACTGTGGTGGCGCAACCCTGTAATCTCAGCTTTTGGGAGGCTTTAAATAGGCAGATTACAAGTCCCTTCTAGTAGTGAGACCCTGAACACCCTGTAGACCCTTCCCTAAAATATATATGTCAGAAAACTAGTAATAAACATAAACTTGAGCCAGGGTTTGTGTTGTGTGCATATAATTGCAATATTCAGCCAGAAGGATCACTATAAATTCGAGGCCAGCCTCCTGAGTTACATAGTGAATTCAGGTCCAGCCTGAACTATGATACATACCAAGAAAGACTGTGTCTTTTTGTTTTTTTGTTTTGTTTTTGTTTTTTTATGACAATCTACAGGGTCTTACTACGTAGATCGGACTTGTAGTGATTCTTCTGTTTTTAGCCTCTCAAGCACTGGGATTACAGGCATGCATCACCATGCCCAGTCTCCATCACTGTCTCTGCACAGCGTGTGGGGCCGGCACAACATGCCAGGGATAGAACTCCAGCCACTGCTCTAAAAGACCCTGTCTTTAAATTAAATAAGGAAAGGAAACTTTTTCACATGAATGAAGGACATCTAAAAGACACACAGGGGGGCCGGCAAGATGGTTCAGTGGTCTAAAGCACCTGCTTAGGAAGGCTCAGGCAACTGCGGGGACTGCAGTTCGATCCCCGGCACCACATGCTGCGCCAGCGCCACCACCAGGGCAGGCTGAGCCAGCCACAAAATGAATAAATAAAGAAACAAACAAATAAAAGACACACAGATGCTTACTGGCAAAAAAGTAACAAAACACTTTAAGCATTAGCGTTCTGCTGCTGCTACTTGCTCCAAATTTACTGGCTTGAAATATCACCAGTTTATCTTACTATTGTGTAGAAGTCCTCGCTGGATCTCACTGGGTTCACGTTGGCAGAGCAGTTGTCCTTCTTTCCTGGAGACTAGAGGAGCATTTATTCGCTACCTTTTCCCAGCTTCTACCACATTTCTTTGGTTTGTAGTTTCATCATTTCAAGACCCATCAATAGTGGGAGAGATTAAGTTGTATCACTTCTCAAGTATTTTTTGAGACAGTGTCTCACTGTGTAGTCCAGGGTGGTCTCAAACTTACTATGCACCCCAGCCTGGCCTTGAACTCACAGCAATCCTGCTTCAGTCTCCCAAGGGCTGGAATTGTAGGCGTGTGCCACTCTCAACTCTAACCTTTTTTGCTTTCATTTCTGTCTGTCTGTCTGTCTACCTGTCTACCTATTTGGAGATGGGGTTCTATATTTGGGCCCAGGTGACCTAAATTCACAAATGTCAAAGTCCTTTTCTGAACACCTTTAATTCCATTTCCAACCTTAATTCTTCTTTGTCATATAGGTTGTTGTCAGTTTCTGGGATTGTGATATGGGCATCTTTGGAACATCCATTATTCTGCCTCCTGTGTTCCATCCCTTCAATGTCCAAAGATTTACATCAGACCCACATGCAAGATACATTCACCTTGTCTCAGTAGTCTCAGAATCTGAAACCATTGTGGCATCTCATCTAATGCTCTAACCTTCGATATCCCAAATCTCATCTAAATCAAGCATTAGTGTCACCGTGAGACATTTTTCTTTGTTAACCTATGAAATGTAAAAATAAAGTACTAGCTCCCAGAATACAGTAGTGAGACAGATATAGGCATCCCTGTTCAAAAGGAGAAAAAATAGAAGGAAAAAAGAATCAATAGCTCCACAGATTTTTCAAATCCAAATCTATTTAGTTTCAAAATTTGGGGATAATCTTCAGACAAAATCCTTCATCTTCTGAGCCATCTTTCATTTTTGAAAAAGTAGCATGTTTGTAGCTACATAATTTTTCAGCCTATTTCTTTTTTTCTTTTAGTGTTTAATATAAGGTTGGCTGGGGAGATAGCTCAGTAGAATAAGTGCTTACCTAACAAGTGCAAGGCCCTGAGTTCAATCCCTGGTCTGAAAAAAAAAAAAAAAAAAAAAATATATATATATATATATATATATATATATATATATATATATATATATAATGTTCTCACCACGTAGATCAGAGTCCTAGTGATCCGTCTGTGTTCAGCCTCCCAGGAGCTGGAATTATAGACTCACCCCAACCACCCCCAGTCTCAGTCACCATCTTAGCTTCTCTGGGGGAGGGGAGGGTCAGTTCTCGAACCCCAGCCGCTGCACTCTGTCTAAAGCAGGCACTTTAGTCTACTGAGCTATCTGGCCAGCCCATCAGCCTATTTCTTACTTATAAAATTTTATTTTATTTTTTCCATGCTAGTCTTCTCTGTATTGTTCCAGTTTTAGTATATGTGCTGCCGAAGCGAGCACGTTTGTAAAATTTTAGAGGTAGAACAGCCTTGTCTCATCTTATTTCTGACACTTTCAGTATGAACCAGCAGTTTCTGCTATTACGAAATTCTTAAGAATCTTCGAGGGGTCAGGGAGATAGCTCAGGGGCACAAGTGTCTGCCTGGCAAGTGCAAGGTCCTGAGTTTGATCCCCAGTTCAGCCAAAAAAAAAAAAAAAAAAAAAGAATCTTCGAGTTTCTCATATACATCATAGGGATTAACTATAGTAGACAACAGGTTCATCTGTGCACCCTTGTCTACTTAATAAGCTTACCTCTGCTTTTTTTAAATTTTATTTATTTGTTTGTTTGCTTGTTGTGTTTGTTTCTTTCTTTATTTATTTATTTTGTGGCTGGCTCAGCCTGCCCTGGTGGTGGTGCTGGCGCAGCATGTGGTGCCGGGGATCGAACCGCAGTCCCTGCAGTTGCCTGAGCCCTCCTAAGCAGGCGCTTTAGACCACTGAACCATCTCGCGGGCCCCCTTACCTCTGCTTTTTAACTTCTGAGAGGACTAAATGATCTAAGTCACACAGTCGCTTCAGAAAGTCTTGTGTGTGACTGGATATTCTTTCTAACCTTTTGATCTTCCTGAGCTATGAGCAGAAAGTAGTATAGTCACTTTCATGGTTTCTTTTTTCTGCAGGTTTTTTTTTTTTTTCTTTTTTTTGCAGGATCAAGGTTTGAACTCACAACCTTGCACTTGCCAGGCAGGCACTTGTGCCACAGAACTATCTCCCTGGCCCCTCCTGAAGTATACTTTTTTTTGACAATGAATCTTAACTATTTTTACAAAACTTTGCCTTCCCAATAGGCTGAGAATTCCCCAAGTCATTTAATTGCTTTTTGTTCTGTCAATTTCATTTTCCTCTGTATTTTACTGCAATCAGGAAGAAGCCAGACCACATTGTCATGGCTTTGCTTGGTAATCACTTTAACTCAGTTTCCAGTTTTTGTTGTTTTTGAGATAGTGTCTTGCTGTACAGTTCAGACTGGCCTTGAGTTCCCTGTGTAGCCCAGCCTGTCTCAGTTTCCAATTTTTTACATATTCTTATACACTTTCCCCTTAAAGAATAAAAGTAGGATGTCTCCTCATGACAGTTGTATTCAACCTTGTAATAGAGGTTCTAGACTGAGAAATTTACCAAGGAAATAAAATTTAAAAATATCCAGAGTAGGAAGTAAAACTTCAATAACATGATCTTTTATATATATAGAAAATCCTACAGAATTTGCCATAAAAACTGAACTTAATAATTTTATTTCAAGTACATTGTTCTATGATCAGTACACTAATATCATAGTGGTTCCATTTTTGTGTACTACCAATGAACAGAGCAGAATGAAAACATTTCCATACACACTAGCATTAAAGTGAATAAAATAGGAATGAATTTAACAAAAATGCAAGCTATACTGTTAATTCTACAAAATGTCAAACTATCCAAACCTAAGTAAATGAAAAACATCATTCATGGATCAGAAGCCTTAATGTTATTAAAAGGCAATACTTCCCAAATTGATCTAAAGAATCAGTGCAGCTGCTGGCCGTGCCCCCCGGGCACCCTGAGTGGGCCACCGAGTCCAGGCATGGTGGCACACACCTGTAATCCCTGCACTAGGGAGGCTGAAAAGAAGATCACTACGAGTCCAAGCTCTGTAGTGAGACCCTGTACCAAATAGAAAGTGGGGGGGGGGGGGGATCAGAGCAATCCCCTCTAATAAAAATTCTAGGTGGATTCAGCAGAAATGGACATGATTCTTCAGTTTACATAGAAATGCAAATGACCAAGAATAAGACACTCTGGAAGAACAAAGTTGGAGGACCCACACAACCCAGTTTTATTTATTTATTTATGGTCTCGCTATGCAGTTCAGGCTGGTCTTGAGCTCAATTTGTTGCCCAGGCTGGTGTCGAACTCGCACCAGTCCACCTCCTCAGCCTCCCAAGTGCTGGAATTACAGGCTTACACCACCTTGCCTGGCTACCAAATTTTAAGCTTAATAGAAAACTGCAGTAATCAAAAGTGTGACACTTGCATAAGAGTATACATGTATTATATGTCAGTGGAATAGAAGTGACAGTCCAGGAATGAACCCTTCTATATATACTCATTAGATTTCATCAGAGGTGCTGAAATTATTGGGGTCAGGAGGCATCTTTCCAACAAATAGTGCAGACAGACACAATGCAAATGAATGAATTTGGAGGGGGCCAGGGAGATAGCTCAGGGGCACAAGTGCCTGCCTGGCAAGTGCAAGGTCCTGAGTTTTGATTCCCGGTTCCACAAAAAAAAAAAAAAAAAAAAAAGATTCCATGGGCCAGCAAGATAGCTCAGCAGCCTAAAGCACCTGCTTAGGCAACCACAGGGAAGGCTGTTCGATCCGCGGGACCACATGCTGTGGCAGCCCCACCCCCAGGGCAGGCTGAGCTGGTCATAACCTAAATAAATAAAGTTTAAAAAAAAGAAAAAAAGAATGAATTTGGACACTTCATACCATTCCCAGAAATGAACTCCAAATGAATCAAAGACCAAATGGCAAAACATAAACCATATAGATCTTAGAAAAAAAATCAGTGTAAATTTTTGTGACCTTAAATTAGCAATAGTTTCTTAAGATATCAGAAGTAGGGACTAGGGACATAGCTCAGCGTCATAAGCACCTGTCTGGCAAGTGCAAGGTCCCGAGTTTGATCCCCAGTACCGCAAAAAAAAAAAAAGCAGGTGCATAATAAGCAAGAGCAAAATCAATAACTTACAGATCATTAAAATTAATATCATTCAGAAGCACTGTCACAAACATAAGAACAAACCTCAGAAGGGGAGGTACTATTTGCAGATCATGTATTTGATGATGGAATTGTATTTTGAACATATAACAGACTCTTAGAATTCAACATAAAAAGATAAGCAGCTCAGTTTAAAAATGGACAGAGGATTTCCATAGACACTATTACTTTGATACACAAGTAGCATATGAAAAAGATTTTGAACATCATTAGTCATTTAGGAAATGAGATGTCACAAAACCAGTTATTTTTTTTATTTAATTTTTTTTGAGACAGGGACTCACTATACAGTTGAGGCTGGTCTTGAACTCAGCAGTCCTCCTGCCTCTGTCTCCTAAGTGGTGGAATTACAGGCATATGCCACCATGCCTGGCAGCAATTAAATTTTATACTGACAGAGATGGCTAAAGTGAAAAAGATGGACAGTAGCAAGTGTTGATGAACATGTAGAAGAATAGGATTCTCATACTGTTTATAGGAACGTAAAATGGTATAACACTATGAAAAACAGCTCAGGGTGCCTCAAACAACTAGATAAAGAGTTACCATATGTCGAACAGTTCACTCCAGGTATACACCCAAAAGAAATGAAAACCATTGTCCACATACTTGCACACAAATGTTCATAGTAACATTATAATATATCCATCCATACAGTGAGATATTATTCATCTGTACCTGCTGCAACATGCATGCACATCAAAGACATGTTCAGTAAAAGAAGCCAAATGACAGGCAGCTGTGTGTTGTGTGATTTTATTTACATGAAATGTTCTGTGTCTAATTTAGACACAGAAAGCAGATTAATGATTCATGGATCTGGGGATGTCATTGGAAGCAGGGGTGACCCCTAGTGGCTGCAGTCATGGTAAACTTGGAGCTTTCAGTGATTCAGCCTGTTGTGGCCAATACACGAGTAGGTTCATCACCACTGGTCTAGGGGTTTCCTTTCAGGAAGTGAAAGTCTTCCAAGTTATGGTGTTGGCTATACAGTTACTATTTAGTATACAGAGTTACTATTGGTATTGTGGGTTGGTTCAAAAGGGTATCAGAAAAATAAGTGAGTGTGGATACTGAATAGTCTATGGAAAGTTTTGGGGATTTTTTCTCAGTCGAACATTTCGCATTTTAGAAACCTGGCCAAGAAAAGCCATTCCTAGAGCAGAAACCTAGATCTAGTAAGTATGTTTCTGTCAGAAGGGCTTAATCTTTGAGAAGCAGAAAAGAAGTTAATTGCATTTTATTGTTAGCATCAGCATTTTAATTTGGAGACTTGTCTAAACATCATTTAACGTGTTCCTTTATAGATGAAGAAGATAAAGATAGTTTACAAGAACTTGCTGCAGAACAAAAATGCTTTGTTGAGCACATCCTTTGTACAAAGCCGTTGCCATGCAGGTAAGGACTGGCTCTCCTTTATACACCCAGGTAACAGTTGTGCATTCCAGCAACTCATATACTACATATACATGACATGCCATCCGTAAGAGTATCCAGTTCAGCAGATGTTTATCAAGGACTTTCTTTTGCTTCAGGACCACTCTACATACTGTTGTTTTCTGTGTCCCAGTCCCTGGGTTCTTACTCATTTCTTATGGTAATGTTCTAGAGTCCCTTGATTCCCTAGTCAAATTTAGGTTCTCTTGTTCTTGTTCTTAGTAGTACATAATAAAATTTATACTTGTATTTAATATCTGTCACCATTATACTGTATGTATATACATGAGGACAGAGAATATGTTTCCTAGTGTACACTGTTGGCCTCTTCTCTCTCTACTCTATAGCATCGTACCTACTCAGTAAATACATGAACAGAATAAGGATAATTCCCTAGAGTGACTCCAGGTTTTTTGAGATGAGTAGATGTAGCATTATTCAGAAACGTGTTTATGAAGAGAGAAAGCACAGATTTGGTAAGATAAGATAATGGAGGCATATGGAGTTTTGTGTTGCCATAGGGTAGCTGAGTGAAAGAGCTGATAAAGTTGGGTTTGTAGGTCTGGAGTTTAGAGTGATTTGGGCAGGACACTAAGCATATGAGCATTATCAGCATTAGAGCCATGATTCTGGTAAAGGTTACCTACAGAGCATCCCAGAATAAATAGAGGAGACTTGAGAGAAGTACACAACACCTATTTTTATAAGGAGCAGTGAGTGGAGCAGAGAAGCCCAGTCCAGGAAGGAAACTGGAGAAACTCTAGAACTTGGAGGGAAAGATGCTAATTGAGGGGCTATTTCCAAGAGGAGGCAGTGGGTATCAGCATCATGAAAGCACAGCCAGGCAGTGATGAGCAGTAGAGCTAGATGTAGAAGACGGAACTCCATAGAGAAAATACATCTCAGTGAGGGAAAAATAGCAAATTATACCAGATTAAAAACTGAACAGGAAAATAATGTTTCAAAAAAATTAGTCCTGATCAGGAATGAAATCATCATCAGGAAAATAATAAGCAAAAACCCATGACAACATGGAAGCCAGAAATCATGAATAATTTTACTGGGGAAAGGGGTTGTGGCCAAAGGAGGGTCATGGGTCACATGGGTTATCATGGGAGACCGCTGCACTATTTTAATTCTTGACCTGGATACTAAATATGTAGCATGTGTGTATTTCACACATGTTAAATTTTAGAGCCTTTGAGATCTCCGCTAACCCACTACCAAAATGGTAAATAGGAGATAATGTTGACTGTTCTAGAAGTGAGAAAGAATAAGTTAATAAGAACTAGACATTGAGACATAATGAAACACCCCAGGGAGCTGTAATGAGATTTTTGTTTTCTGAATAGATGGGACATCACTTTGTTTTCTAAATTGAGAGAAAATAGCAATGGGAAAATTTAGAAACCATCTAGTTGATAGCACAGTCTTCAGAAAATGTAAAAGGAGATCAAATTCAGAGACAGATGAGCTATGGTCACAGGGTGAGATGACCTAAGTTTCCCCTTAGGGCCACAGTTCCCAGATTTTTTTTTTTTTTTTTTTTTTTTTGGTGGTACCAAGGATCAAACTCAGGACCTTGCACTTGCCAGGCACTTACTCTACTGAGCTATCTAGCAGTATGGTAATGTAGTCCAGGCTGGCCTTGAACTCAGAGTCCTCCTACCTTACTTAGCCTCCCAAGTGCTAAGGTTACAGGCACGCAACATCATGCCTGGCTGCAGTGCTTAATCCCCAGTTCACTCATTATTTTATATTGAGAAATGATTTTGCTAGATTATCTAGGCTGGGCTTTACCTTGTTATTCTCCTACCTCAGCCTCCTGGAGTGCTAGGATTACAGACATGTACTACCCTACCTAGCTTCTGACTTTTTTAGTGAAGTACATTAAGTGAAATCCTATGATAATTTGGGGGCTTCATTGAACATACAGTCTGAAATAAAGTTCTGTTTGTTCAAGTTTATGAATACTGAGTTTTTTAGGCACCAAAGTAAGCATACAAAGATATTGTAACTAAACTTACTTCTGAGCTAGGGAGAGAGTTGGGAACTTTAGTGTAACATGTAAACTGTTCAGAGGACTAACACCCTGAGGCCATGGTTTCCTGAGTAGTTTTGTAAATGGCTTCTCGATTGTCCAGGGGCAGCTCGCTTCATACAGGTTTTCAACTCATCACTTTTGAAGTTACTGCACTGATACCATGTTCTGAGCAACGCCAGCCCTGGCCTGAACAGGCCACAGACCCCAGTCTTGTCTTCGTTCTTAGTATGATTGCATTTGCTGCTTTGTGACTTACCTGTTTTTCTCTAGGCAGCCGGCTCCAATTCAAGGATTCTGGATAGTTCCTGATATTCTGGGGCCCACGATGATCTGCATCACCAGTACTTACGAATGCCTTATAAGGCCTTTATTGTACGTCCTATTTTTTTATTTTTCCATATATTTCTCTTTAATATTGCAAAATATAAACTGGGGAAATGTCTTCAGTAACTTATTTGAAACTAGCCTGGTAGTGTTTGTGCTTTGGTTTCTGACAGCAGGGTTGGAAGGGTGAATATTTGTTTTTCCTGCTATTTCTAAGTTCTGTTTTAGGTATACTATCTGAAACCTCTGTCACATACCTAGAGTCAAGTGATTTTTAAAGTATACGGGGAGGGGAACGAAAATACTGAACTTATCATATATGAAGCAGATTGAATGATTACCAAACTGTAACTATGCCC
>PVKN010042298.1:0-10415 GCA_004027915.1 Capromys pilorides
TGCTCTCCACCCGAGTCAGGACAGAGTGGACAGGTCCTCAGCTCTCCAGCGTGGGGAGGGGAGGCGCTGATTAGCAGCAACCTCCCATCATGCTCTGCAGAACTGTGGGAAAGCTGGGCCCCAGAATCTGAAAAACAGAGACAGGGTTCCTGGGTGCCTTCTGATCAGTTTAGGTCCCCCAAAGAGTGTCTAATTAATTATATAACATTGGAAGTAACCACACAGCATGATTCCAAGAGTTTATTTCAGGTGTATACAACATTCATAAACTACATTTGACTTCAAATAGAACTTAGGTTGGACATAGCTACGACGGTGAGTGGCAGAGTGGAGAGGTGACCAGAGATCCTCAGGAAGAAGACGGGAAGGGTCACAGCCCATCCTGAGGACAGTGAGCAATGCAGACCAAGTAACAGGGTGGGATGAGGAATGGTGACCACCCCTCGGCAGCTAGTGGTAGCTGGCTCTAGAGGCCTGTGTGACTAGGTTCAGCTAGCGTCACTTGTGGTGCTTCTCTGGCTCGTGCCACTCTGCTGGCATCCTGTGACAGGGGCTGGGATGCCACTCATGGAAAGCTTCTCTTTCTTTCAGAGTCAGGGTGTGAGTTAGTGAAACTCCCAGTAAGCGTTAGGGAATCATCTGACTGCATGCAATAGGAGGAAGGAGGGTGATGCGGACACCCAGGGGTGTGTGGCTTCAGGTAGACACCCAGGAAGTCAGCTGGTGTGGGGCTGGCCTAGCGACTTTTTTTTTTTTTGGTCTTTTTTGAGACAAGGTCTCGCTATGCAGTTCAAGCTGGCCTTGAGCTCATTTTTGTATTCCAGTTTGGTCTCGAACTTGCACTGATCCTCCTGCCTCAGCCTTCCAAGTGCTGGGATTACAGGCCTACGCCACCACACCTGGCTTGGCCTAGTGACTTTGCAGTGGGGCCTGTTAGTATTCTGAGGGCTGCACCATCTGGACACCGGTCTATAAACCCCCTTTGGCCTGCTTGTTGGGAGTAGATTTTAGAGGATGCAGGGCCCAAGGAAAATTGTCATGGCCAATCAAGTGCTGGCTGTGGGTTAGGGAGCTCTGAACATGTGCCATGGGCTGTGAGTAAAGGGACAGAGTCAAAGGTGACTTCACTGTCATTGAGCCTTTGGAGCAAGGGAATGGTAGTGAGCTAAGACAGGTGATCTGGACGTGGAGGAGAGGCTAGATGTTCAGATTTGGGCATGCTGATCTTTTGAGGTACCCTAGATATACCCAATCTCTGTCACCTCTCCCTGCAATATGCTAGCTGTTACCTCTTTAGGGTCCCTCCCAAGCTCTGTGCAGATGCCTAGCATGGCATGAACATTTTATTTTATTTATTTATTTTGGCAGGACAGGGGTTCAAACTCATGACCTTGCACTTGCCAGGCAGGCACTTGTGCCATAGAGCTATCTGTCCGGCCCACTAATATTGCATTTAGCAACGTGTCTTTTTTTTTTTTTTTTTTTTTTTTTTTTTTTTTTTTTTTTTTTTTTTTTTTTTGTGGCACGGGATTGAACTCAGGACCTTGTGCTTGCCAGGCAAGAGCTTATTCTACTGACCTATCTCCTGGGCCCCGGCATGAACATTTTAAACAGCTTTAGCTTGATATCATTCACCAGTTGTACAGTCACCCAATCATGTCGCACAATGGAAATGGGCTTCAGTGTACTGACTGACGTGTAGAGCCATTGTCACAACACATTTTAAAGATTTTTTTTGTTACCCACAAAAGAACCCCCATAGTGAGTAGGAAAATCCCATTTATGTTACTTTTAAATATCAAATTTTCCTATTTTGAATGCCCTGTGTATAGGCTTCTTAGTAATAAATACCCCCATGCTATTTGTTTTTGCATTACTAGCATACAATAATTGTCCAGAAATAGCTTCTCTGTGAATACACCAGAGTTTGAAATTAAGTGACTTAGGAACTGTGACTGGAAGGTCGTGTGGATCTGTAAGGCAAGATGACCTCTTTGCACGCCTCTGCTGTTTGTGTGACTGCTTGCAACAATTCTCAGACCTCCTCGAGGAAACGAGGGAGGCCATGGAGATAAGGGACAGGTCCTTTTTTTCTTTTTCCTTTCTTGGCTGTATTTTTCTTGCATCTGTTGTAAACAAAATAGAAAAGAATCTTTCTAATATCTCAAAGGCAAGGAAACCAATAATGAAAAATGTAATAGCAAAGGTCAGGCTGTTTATTATACATTCATGGCACAAATCACATCTGCTCGTTAAAGTTGATTCCAATGAACAGCAACCGAAGCAAAGAGACGTGTGAAAGTCTCTGGGGAGAAAGAATGCCTTTGGTAAATTCTCGCTTTGGCCATTTTATGTCATGAGGATGCACAGGCCTCATTTTAACCCAGTGTTTCCAGAGACTGCTGGAGCTGGGGGCCACTTCTATCTGACGGCTCAGGAGACAGAGCTGAGGCCTGGGCCTCCCCAGGGCAGTGGGAGAGGCCTGTGGAGAGCGGCCATGATGTATCGGTTCAAAGCAGCAGGACTTACCTACGGCAGGATCAGCAGGAATCTCCAAATATTGTTTTCAACCTTAGAAGCCTCTGTCCAAGGATGTCTTCCGACAGGGCGGGGCCTGCCTACTCTTGGTGCCTTGACATTGCGCTGGGTTAATGGGTTCTGAGACTGTTTTCCATTCTTCTTCTCTGTGCTCTTCCAGAACACAGGACCAGGCTTTCACAACAGTCCCTGCTTTTCTTGTCTCTCTTCCCTCCTCAACCATGAAGGCTCGAGTGGATTGATGATATCATCAGTGTGTGAACTCAGGAAGCACTGCCTGAGTATTCTGGATGGCCAAGTCCTATGTGAGGACCTGGTGATGCAGATGTGAAGAGCACAGCTGCCCCACCTCCAGAAGCTATGTTCTATGTGGTCAGGGGGAGAATAGAGAACCCCAGACACATGTATGGGGAAAGTACACCAGAGGGAAGGAAACAGAAGGGCCAGAGAGCTGGGGGAGCTGAATTTGATTGTCTCTACTGAATTTGATGGTACTCACTGATGTGTAGAGTACAACGTGAGTTGGCCAGAGAAGGAATATCCAACAAAGTGTTGTATACACGGAGTCACAAAATAGTGAAATATGATTCATGCATGTTGGGGAACACAGTGCAAAGACCCTGGGTAGATGCTTGTATGGACGTTAGATGAGCAGCCAGCAATGAGCCAGTGTGGAACAGAGCCGGGGCAGCATAGCTGGGAGCCGTGCCTAAGTCGGGAGGCAGACACAGTATAGGGAAACGCATCATTTAGGGCTCTGAAGGCCGCTGTAACATGGAACAGAGGGTCAGCCACATGGTCTCCCTTTGCCTTTGAAAACCCACTCTGGCTTGGCTATGGCGAGTGTCCTATGGAAAGCCTCGCTTGGCCGCAGCAGGAGCAGTGAGGAGGTTACGGCAGGCACCGAGTATGGTAGAGGCAAATCCCTCCTTTTGGCTCCTGAGGTGGCTCTGCTGTCTGCAGTGGTCCATCTGAATCCTTTCATCTATGCCATCCAGCTGTGCCCAGACTTGGGTCCCTACTAATCACCACCGCTGCTGCCAGGCCAAGACCTCCTCTCCTCACTACAATTGGTGTCCCAGCTGCAGTTCTCCCTACGGCTTTCCCTTAATGGGGCGACCAGTGAGTCTTTAAAAATAGGAGTCCTGGGAGAGCTGTTCCTGAAGACGGTAGAGGATGGAAGGTCCAAACGTCTCTTCACTGAAACAGCAGTTACCTTGGCGAACACTCTCAGAATCCACTCTTCTTTTCTTTTCTTTTTAAAATGTATTTGGTTGCTGCAGGGTCTCACCATGTAGCTCAGGCTCCTGGTGACCCTCCTGCATTCAGCCTCCCCAGGGCTGGGACCACAGGCGCGTGCTACAACATCTGGACTCTGGCTGGCTCAGTCTGCCCTGGGGGCGGGGCTGGCATGGCATGTGGTGCTGGAGGTCCAACCGCAGTCCCTGCCCTTGCCTAAGCTTGCTTCAGCAGGTGCTTTGGTCTGCTGAGCTATCTCACTGGCTGCAGAATCAACTCTTTGAGACTCTGCAATCAAATTCAACCACTAAGGGAACGCTTCATAGCAAAAGTAGCTCCTACGTTTTGGAGATGGCCTATCATTTTCTGGCCTGGTGCTGGCTGTGCGGACGGTGGGCCATGTGACTGACACAGACTGTGCGGTTTGCGAGCTGTGCCCTCTGTCATTTCTGAGCGTATCCAAGGCATTGCCTTTCTTTTACCTGCCTCAGAACTTCTCAGGTCATCTGCAGCCTCTAGGGAGGTATTTTTCAAAAGCATGGAAGGTAGGAGTTGGGGAGATAGCTCCGTGGTCTAAGCACCTGCCTGACAAGTGCAAGGACCCAGGTTCAGTCCCCAGCTCTGGGTGCCACGCTGGCCACTGAAACTGGGCTTGGTGACAGGAGGATCACTGCATGTCCAAGCTATGCAGCAAGAATCTGTATCAAATAAAGAAATGAAAGTATAGAAGGCAAATGTATTAGCTGCAGCTGCCTGGGTGAAGGATAACAGATGAAACAGCAGTGGGCTCTGGGAAGCTTAGCGAGGAAGATGCAGGGGAGGTGCACAGACGTGGGACTAAGGCTCTGCACAGCTTCACGCATAGCAGCGAATCAGAAAGGCCGCAGGAACGCCCAGGGCTGAAGAAAGAGGACCACAGAAGGCTCTGGGCTTCGAACTCGGGCTGATCTTGAGGCAAAAGCTTTGTTTCTTTTTTTATTGCTAAGAACTAACTAACTTTAATAGTCATACAAGAAGTAATAGACGTCAATATAAGTAGTAATTAAATTTAGTCATTTAGCTTAGGTCTCTCTGTTGCATAATATAGTCTAAACCAATGTGGCTTTCACTGATTTTTTTTTTTTTTCTTTGAATGGTTGCCAAAAAAAGCTTTGTTTCTATTTTTTCCTTCTTTTCACTTTTTTCCTTTCCCTTCCTTCCTCCCTCCCTCCCTCCCACCTTCCTTCTTCCCTGGTTACCCTTCCCATTTGAGCATTTGCTTCCTATCTTACAGTATCTCTGTGCACTTTGGTCCCTACTCACACTTTTGCTTTCTCACACCAAACAATGTAGTATTTATTCAACGTGTGTCAAGGAGTATGGCTTCAAGGGAGTATGGTTTCAATTTACCCAGAAATACCTCATTTGTCCTCCTTTGTGGCTGAATAGTATTCCACTATATAATAAAACAACAGAGGAAAAGGGTTCACTTTCCCCCACAACCATTCTAGAATTTGTTAATGGTTGATTTCTTAATAGTAGCCATTCTTTCTGGAGTGAGATACAATTTCAGAATTTTAATTTGCCTCTCTCAAATGACCAGTGACATTCAACATTTTTTGTATGTTCATTTGTCCTTTGTACTTTTTAATCTGAGAAGTGCACATTCACCTCATATGCCCAATTTTGGACTGGGTGTTTAAATTTTGGAGATATGCCTGATTTTTTTGTTTAATTCTTTATATATTCTAGGTGTTGGCCCTTTGTCTGAGAAACACTTGGCAAAATTCTTTTTCCCACTCTGAGGGTCGTCTCCTCCACTCAGCTGGTGATTTCTCTTATTCTGTGTACTGTTTTAATGAGAGGAGACCCCACTTGTTGGTTGCTTGTGATGGCTCCTGTGCAGCTGGACTTCTGTTTACGAAGTCTTTGCCTGTACAGTTTCTTTGAGAGTTCTACCTATTCAATCGTGCAGCATATTTAGGGTTTCTGTTTTCAAATTTAGATCATTGGCCCATCTCAGTTTTAGTTTACTGCATGGTGAGAGATAGGGGTCTAGTGTGACTCTTTGGTAGGTGGAAATCCAGCTTTCTCAGCCCCATTCATGAAAGCAGCCATTTTTCTCTAGTGAAGGCGCTTGGCTCCTCTCTCAAGGGTAAGGTTGCTGAGAATGTCTGCCGTTGTTTCTGCATCTTCTAATCTTTTCCATGGATCCTCAAGTCTGTTTTTTTACTTTTTTTTTTTTTTTTCCAGCATTGAGCTGTTTTTCCATTTTAAAGAGAATAGAAAAATAATAGATAAAGTACTAGAAATGATACACAAAAATAAGAGATAGGTATTCAATAGTAGTTGCTATATGCACCTTGCTGTCTTCAAAGTAGTTCCTCAGATTATAGATAAAAGCATATAAAATTGGGCAAAGTAAAAATTTTAAGCACTAACTGCTACTTTTAAAAAAACTGATAGAAATTAGTAGCAGAATCGTCTTAGCCATCCTGTGTACACACATACACAGTTATCTGTTCTTCTTTCCCTCATCCTAATTGTTTATTGTGCTGATTTTATCACAATGGCTTTGTAGTATAATTTGAAATCAGGGCTTGTGAGGCCTCCTGCCTTTCCTCTGCTGCCCATGATTGCTTTTGCTATTCTAGGTCTCCTCTGGCTCCCAATGAATTCTAGGAATGTTTTCTTTAGATCTCCGAGGGATACTGAATGTATTTTGGTCGAAATTTCATTACATCTGTATAAAAGCTTTGGGAGTATAGCCATTTTCACAATGTTGGTTCTTCCTAGCTAAGAACAAGGGCTATCTTTTTCTTTTCTGATAACATCATCAGTCTCCTTCTTCAGAGCACTGTAGTTTTCAACATAGAGGTCTTTTTCTTTCATTAGATTGGTTCTTAGATAGGTTATTTTTTGTGATGCTATCTTGACAGGCATTGTTTCCCTAATTTCACTCTCAGTGAGCTGTTATTTGTGCACAAGAATGCTGGTGATTTTTGAGTGCTGAACTTTGTATCCGGCTATGCTACTGAATTTGGCTCTGCAATTTGGAATGCTTTTGGTGGAGTTTCTGGGTTCTTCTATGTACAGCATCATGACATTTGTAAACAATGGTAATTTAACTTCTTTTTCTTATTTCTGGCATCTCTTTCTCTTGTCTAATTGCTGTGGCTAGTGTTTCCACAACTATGTTGAATAGGAGTGGTGACATTCTTGTCTTTTTCCTGATTCCACAGTGAGAGTGTTCAGTTTTTGTCTGTCTAGTATGGTGTGGGCTGTCTGTGGACTAGATGGCTTTAATCAAGTGAGGTAAAGATGGTATATTTCAATTTTCTGTGGGGTTTTATTATGAATGTGTGTTGGACTAGTCAAAGGGTTTTTCTGTGCCTATTCAGATGAGCATATGGATTTGGTCATTGGCTCTGTTAATATGGTGTATTAGATTTATTGATTTATATAATTTGAACAAACCTTGCATTGCTGGATGAGGATAATTGTAATGTGATTTCATGAGAAAGTTGATATAATAATTAGTAATTCTCCAATTAGAATGGAGAACCTTACTCGGATGAACCTTAATGGATGAACCTTACTGGGTTATGATATATAATCTTCTCAATGATTTGCTGTGTTCTGTTTGCCAATATCTTATTGAGGATTTTTACATCTATGTTCATTAGGGAGATTGGTCTGCTGTTCTCTTTTTTCGTTGTATCCTTTCCTGCTTTTGGTATTAGGGTAATGCTTGCTCCCAGAAATGAATTTGGGTGTACTGATTCCCTCTCAATTCCATTAAAGAGTGATAAATAGCATTAAATCATCTCTAAATTTATTGTAGAATTCAACAGTAAATCTATCAGGGTCTGGGCTTTTCTATGTTAACAGATTTTTAATTACATGTTCAATTTCATTGAGTGATATGCGATTATTTAGAATTTTTGTAGGTTCTTGATTTAACTTTAGGATTTCATATGTGCCCAGGAATTCATTTCTTTTCTATTTTCTATCTAATTACAATGTAGGTTTATCTTAGTTACTTTTTACTTGTTGCTGAGACAAACACCCAACACTCAAAATGAAGGAAGGAAAGGTTTATTTAGTTCACAACTGCTGGAGGTTTCAGTCCATACTCGGCTGGCCCAAGGCTGAGTGGAGCAGGGCAGAGAGCATCCAGTTCATGGCGGCGGAACAGCAACAATCACGACAGAGGCAACTGACCAATCAGGGCACAGAGAGCAACAACCACCGTCTGTCTCTCTGTCTCTCTTTATATTACATTCAGGTTCTCTGCCTTAGCCTATCCACCTTAGGCTAAAACAATAATCCCAGCCGTACTCAGACCGATAACCCCATCAGTACTAAAACACATAATCCCAGTGGATCATGAGTTAAGTCTCAAACTCTAGAAGTCCTTGCCCCATGATTGCATGAGGCTTTGGGGGACAACTAGATATAAACCATAACATTCCACACCTGGAACCCCAAAGTCTCATGTACATCCCTTTGTGCAAAAGACATTTGAATCCATCACTAAGAGTTGCCAAAGTCCCAACAGTTTCAGCATTGCTGAAAAGTCCAAGTTCCAAGTCTCCTCCAAGACCCAAGGCAAACTCTTCACTGTGAGCCCCTATACAATAGAAAAGTTAAACATATCCAACATTCAAAGGCATAAAATAAACATTACCAACCCAAAAGTTGCAAACAACAGGGTAATACAAAACACTGGGACAAACACATGTCTAAAATCCAGAAGGGCAAACATTAAATCCCATAGTTCCAGCTGGAACATCCGAAGCAGTCTGCACTGAGTTGTGAGCTCCAAAAGCCTTACACGGCTCCACCCCTACAGCACTCTTGGTGGTAGTTTCCATGGCTTCTCTCTTAGGCCAGATTTGCTCCCTCTTTGCATGATCCACATTTCTGGCTTTTCCAAACTTCTGGGGTTTCCACCAAATAGGTTTCTCACTCTCTGCTTCACACATTGTCCTCTCAGGGGCACACTGCCTGGCCTCCTAGGCCTTCTTCTGAAATCAAGGTGGAAGCCTTCTTAACTTCAGAACTCCCGCATTCTGCATATACCAATGTGGATGATGCCAAGGGTTGCTGCCAGCTGGAGCAGTAGCCAGGCTTCCTTCTCTCTTGGCTGTAGGGGTTGAGGGCCTAGATCACTGAGCACTCTGACCCTCATTTGAGAAACAAATTCTCTATGTTGGTGCCGTTTTGGAACCTGGTTTGGCTGCTGCCGCCATTCTGGTACTTGGGGCTCTGCAGCTTTCTTCTCAAGGCAAAGCTTCTCTCCTTTGCAATTCTGGGGCTGCAAAGGGTGGGGAGCTGCCATCTCTTGTGTTTCTCTTGGGCCATCCTTTTGATTCCCTGGTTCCTTCCCAGCAATGGAGATCCTTTTGGCTCCATCTTTGCAGTCCAAAGCTTTCCTGGTGTTTCCTTTTTGGCCAAATTCACATTTTAAATCATCCTGCTTGACCCTTTGCTCTTGATTTTCAACATAAATCTGGCTAAAAGCTGCCAATAACAACCATACTACTGCCCCAATGGCTTGCTGCTTTGAAATATCTCTTGAAAGATTAACCTGTCTGCTGTGCTTAATTTCAGTCTTAGGCAAAGTCTCTGGGCACAAGTAAAATTCTGACAGACTTTCAGGCAATCCATAGCACAAATGATTTGGAGTCCAATGACCAATGCTATCCTTTTTCCCAGCAGAAACCTCCTCAACCTGGTCTTTACAGGCTGGCCTTCTGTCAGTCTTCTGGTGTGAGTTCTAACCAGAATCTTCTCTACAGAACAGCTGAAGCTTTTCCAGCTTTTCACAAGTCGAAGACCTCTCCAAATATTTGCTATCTCTGCTCATAAGCCATTCTTTATACCCAGGCTTCAAGCCAGTCTTCTGGTCTGGGTTCTGACAAGAATCTCCCAGCTGAAGCTTTTCTAGTGCTTTGCTTGTAGGTGACATCTCTGAACCTTTCCTATCTCTTCCCATAAGCCAGTCCTAAGAGCTTGTAATCTACATTGTCAGGTATAGCCACAACAACCCCACTTCTCTGGTACCAAATTCTGTCTTAGTTACTTTTTACTTGTTGTTGGGGCAAATACCCAACACTCAAAATGAAGGAAGGAAAGGTTTATTTAGCTCACAGTTGCTGGAGGTTTCAGTCCATATTCGGCTGGCCCAAGGTTGAGTGGAACAGGGCAGAGAGCATCCAGTTCATGGCAGCAGAACAGCAACAATCATGACAG
This sequence comes from Capromys pilorides, assembly GCA_004027915.1. NCBI lineage: Eukaryota > Metazoa > Chordata > Mammalia > Rodentia > Capromyidae > Capromys > Capromys pilorides. The sequence continues at coordinate 10,015 of PVKN010042298.1, forward strand.
AGACAACAAACCAACTAGGGCGCAGAGAGCAACAGCCTGAGTCTGTCTCTCTGTCTCTCTTTATACTACATTCAGGCTCTCTGCCTTAGCCTATCCACCTTAGGCCACACCAATAATCCCAGCCATACTCAGACTAGTAACCCCATCAGTACTTAAACACAAAATCCCAGTGGATCAAGAGTCAAGTAATCCCAGCAGTATTCAGACCCATAGTCCCATCAGTACTAAAACACATAATCCCAGTGAATCATGACTCAAATCTCAAACTCTAGAATTCCCCCCACGATGATTGCATGAGGTTTTGGGGAGACAACTAGACGTAAACTATAGCAAGGTTCTCACATAAGTGTTAATGAGCTTCCGAATTTCTTCAGGATCTGATGTGATTTCATCCCTTTCAT
>PVKN010042299.1:0-10415 GCA_004027915.1 Capromys pilorides
TTTTTAAACTTTATTTATTTATGTTATGGCTGCCTCAGCCTGCCCAGGGGGTGGGGCTGGCACAGCATGTGGTACTGAGGATGGAACTACAGTCCCTGCGGTTGCCTAAACAGGTGCTTTAGATCGCTGAGCTATCTCGCTGGCCCACCCTTCTCTTTTCTGATACAGGGTCTTGCTATGATGTTTGGATTCATAATGATCTTCCTGTCTCAGCCTCCCGGGCACTGGGTTTATAGGTATGTGCCACCATGCCTGATTTCAGGGCTAGACCTGCATGCAGTACCAGGGATCATACTTGGGACCTTGTGCTTTCCATACAGGCCCTTAGACTGCCACATTATTTTCCCAGCCTGAGAGTCGCTTTTCTAATCTATTCTTTCCCTAGATATCTTCATGCTTTGTGCTTACTCTTCCTTTATGTTTTTCCTCAAATGTTAACATCTCATTTCTAATTCCCATGAACACTCTAAAATGTCAGATTACTTCCATCATACCCTGACACATTCTATTCTCCTCATGCCTTGCTTTTCATCATAACATGTATTCACATATTTTTGCATTTTTAATTTTTTATTTATTATCTTGTATCTCATTCCACAGCAATGCAAGTTACCATGAGAACTGAACCTGGAGAGCACACACTCCTAATATGTACTTTACCTGTTGAATGAAGAAACAAAGGCAGATCAAGGCTTTCTTGCGTTTTAGAGTTTGTCTTACTATTTCTTGAACCTTAGGATTTAATTTCCAATCTTTTTCATATTTAAGAGCAACAAATAACCTGAAGAAGCTCAGAATGAGCTGAGGGTGGTGATGCACACCTGTAATTCTAGCTACTTGAGAGGCTGAGGCAGATGCTTTAGAAGTTTGAGGCCAGCCTGGACAACTTAGTGAGACCTTGACTCTAAATGAATGAATGAATGAATGAATGAATGAATGAATGGCTCAGGATCCAGCTCTTGCATGTGGGAGCTAAATCAAGCCCTACTAACACAAAAAGGAAGAAAAAGAAAAGAAGGAAAGAAAGGATTTGAATGAAAAGAGCAAGAGAAAGAAAGAATCCAAAAAGGGGTAAGGAATCAAGGAACAATGAAAGCTTGAAGGAGGACAGCAGGAAGCAGAATGACAGGATATAGGAGATTAAGAAGCCACCATAATGGCAGACATTAAGATAGGAAAATGAGAAAACTAACTCTGGGATACTCTTTTTAAACACTGACTTTGTTTCATCTACAACTATTACCAAATATTCCCTAGGACTTCAGTAACCATTAAGATCTTTCTAGTTATATAGAAACGTGCATGGAAGTTCAAATTAAGAAGACCTGTGAAGAAAAAGAAAAAAAAAAGTACACTTAGATAGTCTATAGTGATTTTTCTTGGACAAAATATGTTTTTGGCTTTGAAAATCAACGATAGGATCAAAAAGGTCAAAACCATAGCAGGGCTTAAGTGATCATTATTGCAGCGGGTGGGGCTCTCAGTAACTCTGTCACTGCTATAGGACAGCTTATCTTTTGCTAACCCAATATTTACCCACCCATTAGAGGTTAGAGTACAGGTGTGTATGAAAGAGATCAGCAGCAGTATCAAAAGCAGAAAAATCAACATAAATGGAATTACTCCACATCCCGCATTTTCTAGTACAGAAAGGTATTATACTTTCTACTGGTCAGGAAGGCTATGAAAGTAAAAAAAAAACCAACCAAACAAACAAACTATAAGTAATGTGTAACTTCTTGTTAAATAAGTTTCTTGACACACGGCAACCAGTGATTAATTACTGTGTTAGAAGACAACATTCCTACAGAGATTCGTGGAAATACAGATGCTGTCCACGCCTGATTAGACATTGCTTAAGGAATGCTGAGGCACAGTGCAGCAGTCTATTATTTCTGGTTATTTTGGTATCGCTGTTATATTTATTTCACATAGCTTCAAATTCTGTACAATTGATGGGGCTCATTTCACAAAACCTGTCTCTACCAAAATCAAGGAAAGAAAAAAATAAGGCTATAAAGTGTGTGTGCATGAAAACAACAGAAAATGAGAAAGGGACTATGACTAGTAGGACCACATTATTACTTTTTGCAATGCATTCTGTTGTATATATAAAAACAAAGCTTCTCTATTAGTTTTTTTTTTATAACCCTACAAGAAAACTGACCACGTCAGCTGACTATGACCCTCAGGGTATTAAAGATAAACTCACCTGCTAGTATCCAAATTCTTCAAAAACACCAAAATGAGCTTTGATGTAATATCAATGTTCATTCAATACAAGTAATGATCATTTTCTCTGATTCAGGAACTAGAAAAGCAATTCTAACTTCCAGAAGCTTGCCATCTAGCTGGAACATATCATCTAGTAAGAAAGTGTATTCTGGACCAGGGTTGGAAGGGCTTAATCTTTCAATGCTCTATATTTATCTTCACCTATTTTCTTTCACAATTCATTAAGAAGAGCAATAGTGTAAGTACCTATCCTGAGTGGTCACATAATTCACAAACCCAACAACTGAAAGCACGACCTGGTTGCCATTCAATCTTGTTTTGAAGAAATGGTTCATTGGAATATAGTCCTCTAATGCCAATCTCAATATTACCCAGTCAGCATTTCGTGATTCAGATGCAGCTTTTCCAATATGTGTTTGAGCCCTGTACTGTCTGCCAAGAAGTGTGTTAATTTACTTATTTCAGCTAAATAAAAAAATCATTTAAAAAAGGATGATTGAATTTACGAATTATATTCCTCAGAGAATTAGTAATGGTTCTGTGTATCCCTCAGGCCTTCATGTTCATAACTTCTTTTTGTCAATGTTATTATGAATAGACTAATTCAATAATGAGATCATTTCCCATAAGAGCAGCCAAATAAATGCAGCATTCAGTCACACCTGGTTTCCCTAATCTGAGCAAGGACTTTTCACCAAATTTAGCTTAAAACACAAAATTTCATGAAAACTACACACACACACACACACACACACACACACACACACACACACATTTTCCTGCCAATAGCAGAAAAAAAAATCAGGGAAACAGAAAAGCAGAACAGCTTAGCAATACAACAAAAAGAAGAGTAGATTCAGGAGGAAGGAAAAAGGCTTGTAATGAACATATATGGTTCCTTTGCAAAACAATGGTTCTCACATGTACATCTTCATCATTGTCAAAGTAACAGAACATCTTATCATCCTGTTGAATAATTTAGGAATTATTTCAATTTTCCTGAACACTTTAAGAATTACAAACATCAAGTGAAAACTGATTGAGTAATGAATACTCAGAAACATTACTTTTTTGCGGGGCAGGACCAGGATTCGAACTCAGGACCTTGCACTTGCCAGAAATGCACTTGTTCCACGGAGCTACCTCCCTAGCCCCAGCATTCTGGATTATCAGTGACAAATGATTTCCTAGCCACAAAAATGTCTAGAAAACGAAAAGATGTCTGGAATAATCCACATGTATAAACAGCAAGAGAACATGAGGAACACCATAATTATCACCCACCCTCTTCATCATTAAGGCATGAAAGGTTTGATTATTTTAAATATAAACAGGGCTAAAGACCAAATGAAGAGAAAATTAAATTTTGAATTTGAAAATGTGTTTTGTAAGAGCAGCATTAAAAATCGAGGTCAGCAAACCTAGAGAAGGGAAGTAGGGGTGATGAGCAAGCATTTTTCTTCCAGTGGAAACAAGAGATGGGTTTCAGCAAGAACAAGAGTGAAGCAGTGACAAAATGAGTTCAATACTTGTTATTTCCCAGGAAGAAAAAAAAGGAAAATGTTACAAATGGTTAAAAAAATAAATGGTGACTCCTTTATATCATAGAATATTTGTTTAGGAATTTGAGAAATGGTTTCAGGCAGTATTAATGAATATTATAGATTTTAGATAATCCAACTAAAATTACACTAACACAGTTCCAGTTCTGTGAAGAGAAGTACAGAGGCATATATGTAAAAGATACATACAGATGGGCATCTAAAGCCAGGATAAAGTATAGTACTTTATCTAAATCAAAAATTTATGAGCAATGTTTAGATTCATTTTTGTAAGTTAGTATTTTATGCAGTAAGATGATGTTACTTTATACTTGGAAAACAAAAATCTCAAAAACAAGGAAGACTTGGATTAGACAATGAGAATAACTACTTCCTTAAGGGACACTGAACATTCAACACAATTTGGTAGACTTAACTTTTCTATCAGCTGAGTGCATGTATCTCTTTCTATTCTTTTTATAAAATAAACTCTTTAAGTACCAAGAATCTGTTTTTGAAAAGTGGCTTTATAGGAAGTGAGTCCTGGCTCTGGTACAATAAACTGAGCTCCCCCTTTCCCCTTACCGTGCAAAGTCCAGGTCTGCCTCCCGTGACATGGTGATGTTGGTCAAATTCTGCTGAAGAACAAAAATGTTCCTGCACATTTTCTTGATGCCAGATTCACTGATGCGCCTGAAGTACTGGGCACCATTAATGAGGATACAGGAGATGAGGTGTCCCAGGCCTGATCAGCACAGTGTCATGGGAAGGAAAGAGGGAGTAGGTTAATGGAATTGGGCAGAAATTTGCACACAGGATTGGCCTTTGTTCCTCCTCCACAAATTTAAGGCCACACAAAATATGTCTGATAGATGCACTAGTTCCTCTTACAATACTTTAATAATATTTCTACATAGTTCTAGTGATTAGAAATGAGAAGACTGTGTTATAAACAAAATCCACCACATTTCTAACCCTAACATTGCCACATTCACCTGAAACTATTAATAAGGGCTTGGAGAATATGCCTTGTTGTTATAAGCTATTAAGATTAATAGCAACGCCTGATTTTATGTTCAGGTATTTGGGAAATAAAGATGCATGTGTGTACATGTATTTGGCCTGTTTTGGCATGGCACATGTTTTACATCTACATGGCCTCTCCTTTCTCCCACAAAAAAGAAAGGAAGGCACTTTTGGCTGAAAAGCTGATTAAGATCCTAAAATAATAAAAATAATACAGATGGAAGCACTGGCAATAATGCTAAAGAACCACAACACTTATAAGTAAAAATCAACCAATTAAAAAATGTTACTAGTAATGATACTAATATACCTTAGCATTGACAATGATAAAGTGGTATTTATTTATTTATTTATTTATTCGTGGTACTGGGGATTGAACTCAGGACCCTGCACTTGCCAGGCAAGCGCTTATTCTACTGAGCTATCTCCCCGGCACCAGAAGACAGTGTAAATAAATACCAAGTGCAAAGGAAAAGCACATCATGGAGCCAGTGAGTTCCCATGAGACATCTCTGGACATTCTGTGGTTCTATAAATGGTCTGTTTTCCCATCTGAAGGATTGGTAGATAGTCTATGAAAACTGGCAGAGGTTAGCATAGGACATCAATAAACTAACAGGTTTTCTTCAGCATGTCCATTATAACTCAAAGGAGGTACGGTGGTTCAGGTTAAAGTGAAATACATATGCGTTATTATTTTTAAAAGTCAGATGTATGTACGTATGTATGTATTTATTGTAACAAGAATCCCACTCAGAACCTTGTGCTTGCCAGGCAGGCATTTATACCATTGAATTATCTCCCTGGTCAGAAAAGTTAGAAAAAAAATATAAGTCCGTTAATTTTTTCTTATTTTTCCAAAGTTGGTCTCTAGCACGACATTTTATTCAGAACTCTAAAGCTAGTATGATAGGTTACAGGAAGTGTACTACTTTTTCCTGCTTTCTTCTCTGGAATCCCAGTATTCATGGACACTAAGGTTCAGATTAAAGTGCATGGCATGTCTTCATCTTCAGTGGCTTCCTGTCTACAAATGTGTTTCTCCTTGGTTGAAATGAAAGTAGGAAAAGAAGAGGAACATTCACTCTCTTTTGCTTCAGCTACACTCACTCAGTATTGCTTTAATACCACAAATTTGGTTGTGCTACCATTTAAAGTAACAAAAAAAGCGGCTTTTACTCTCCTCAAAAAGAGAAATAAAAAGAAGCACAACTGCAAGATCTATATTTAAAGCTAGATTACTTGTGTTTATATTAAATTTTTTTTCAAAAAAATCTTTCTAGGTCAAGTCTGTTATTCACCTATGCCTATATTGCAACTTCAGGTATATTTTTGTTTGGCGTTGATATAATGTGGTCCACTCAAAGTGTAGGCAATGAGAGGACTGCATGGTTTGTGGAGAATAAGAAATCATAACTTATAAAAATAAATTTTATCATATGGATAATATGGATATTAATATATAGGGCTTGGAAAACCTAAGGTTCAAAAGGAATCTCACTGTATTTAGGGAAAGGATTTAGGGAAAAGTGGCTTTTCATGTGAGCAGCTTTGGCTTCAACCTGCAGAGAATTTAAAGGCACCATCAAATTCATACTGCTATAGGCTAACACTAACCCTTTAGTCACTTAACTTTTAGGCTAAAATCTCTTTCAGAACACATCTCCATTTTTATGACTTCAACTTTATAACTGAATGGGAAGATAGGATTTAGAGGGTCCAAAGTTACTAAAACACAATGTTTTCATAAAGCAAATATTGGTCATGCACTGACATTACCCCATCTTCCATTTGCCATCATGAGCTTTGAACAATGGACCTTCTTACTTGTCTTAAGTAAAGACAGTTTAATTCTGTGTGAGTACAGATACTTTTGGTACCCAGGTCTACGCATAACCAAATTAAAATCAGTACAAAGGGAATATTATATGAAATCCTAACAGGTGTTAGATGTAGTTCAAACAATTGACCCCCAAAGCCTTGTGGGTGAGGCTTTGGTTCTCAAACTGGCACTGTTGGGAGGGGCTGGAAACTTAGTTGGGGGGCTGTAGTGGAAGGCCATTTAGGGGTAATATGGGATGTCAGCCTCGTCCTCTTTCCTTTTGCTTCCTGGCTATGAGGTGAGCAGTTGGCTTAGCCATTACCTTCCTCACTCAATGAGAAGCCTAAAAGCAATGATTTAGAATCTCTAAAACTGTAAGCCTAAATAAACCCTTTCTCTTTGTAAGTTAAAAATCTCAGGCATTTTGTTAGGATGGGATCCTATGAATTGAATTCAGCATGAAAAATTATTTGCTCAGCACCACATTTTAAAACACTCTGAAGGCAAATGTCTTTAGATAGCACTGCCTCTTCACACATCCTTTGCCTGCCTGCCCTGAAGCATTTATGGACTTAGCCTTCCTAAAAACTGCTGCTAATTATAGGCTTCTGTGCTTTGGAGACACAATGCATTCTATCACATCACATTTCCCCTTCTATTGATAATTTTAGCTAATGAAATATTTTTCAGAATTCTCATATATGTTTTATTTCTTTTTAATGAGCAACTCTTGAGTTAATTTGTGATCCATTTTGCATATTTATTGAAATCTTATGAATGGCTTGTCAAAGTAGGCAGCCAGGCAGCCATCTGTATTATCTTGGATTAAATCTCCTAATCAACCAGGAGCAGATGGCAGTTATATTATCTATCTAGTCATACACAGAGGTGAGGTATTGCAGTTCTTGTCCAAACAAAGTAACAAACAACTTTTTCCTGCAAGTTTCCCACAGTATTTCAGAAAATTAGGAAAACCTTCACTCTTTCTTCCTCCCAAACTCCCAGAGACAGATACAGGGTCTGACCTTCAAAGATATACTGGAACTTGTGCTGCTGAAGGCTGGCACTCATAGCCTCTTCAATGGCACTGATATCTTTGTTGAGCTTCACCACCAGAGGGTCATAATCCATGCTTTCCACATTAGCAACAATGGCATAGTTGCCCTCCTTTGCTAGAGGGATGAGATAGTGGAAACAGTGAACTCTGAAAAAGAGATAGGGACAGCAGTTAATAATAAATCACTCCTGCTAAGATAATGATCTTCTGTGACAGAGCACCAAAATATTTGAAGCATCAGTGGCTTCATAAATTTTTATGTACCCTTCCAACCTTTTGCAATTGGAAAGTCATTTCAGCTTTCCTACAGAACTGAGTGATCTGGAGCAAGTGTGTTATATGATCTTTGCTTGTTTATCCATACAGTGCTGGCAAGGAATGGATGAGTTGTAAAGGTCTTTCTAATGCCAGGATTATATGCACGGTGCAAATCGCATTGTAGTTTTTAATAGATGTTGACAATGAAAGGCAGAATTTGAAGAGCTACACAACACAAGCTTTTGTGGGAGACTACTGGATTTGATTCCAAGTTCTAACATTTACTAGCTGTATGAGTTTAGGCAAGCTACTTAATCGTTCTGTGCTTTAGTTGGCTTATCTGTGAAATATGGACAGTGACAGCTCCTTCCTCATGGTGTGCTGTGAGGGACTACTACATATAAAGTGTATAGCACAGTGACTGGCCTGGATAAAATGCATAGTAAAGTATTGGCTGTTATCAGTAGTATTATTTGTATTCCTACCAAATTACTAGTTAAATCACTGACCATCTAAGAATTTGTTAGAAAGTGCCATGGAAATTGGTCATGGGGTGTTAGGAAAGGTTCATTATGAGAGGAAATATTAAGTCTTAGAATATGTTTGAGTGTGCATGAAGAAGGAGGGTATCTCTGTGTTGGAAAGGTCTGATTCACGAATATTTCTTAAGTTCATTTGGTTGAAATTGGTAACCGTCAAAGAAGTTGACCTTCACAGCCTTAAGTTGAATTGAATGCCAAATTGCCCAAAAATTCTACCACACATATATCTACTCCAAAAAAAAAAAAAAAAAAAAAAAAGTGCCCCCTCCCCCCCCCAAGCCAGACTACCACTATGCATTGGCAGGCACAATTTAGTCTCTATCTATAAGCTCAGAGAAGTCTTAATTCTCTTTTTAGGCACTTGATCTTGAATGGAGAGTTTGGGCCAGGGATATAGCTCAGTGGTGCAGTGCCTGCCTTGCAAGTGTAAAGACCTGAGTTTGATTTGTAGTATTAAAAGGAAAAAAAGAAAAGAAAAAAAATTGAATGGAGGGTTCACGTGAGGTAAACATGAGTTTAATTGAGAGTCAGGGTTTTATGATCCAGAGAACTGACATCAGAAAATAAATGTCCCAGACAAATGACTGCAAGGACCTTAGAAATTAAAACATCTATAATAACACAATAACAGGTTTGCCTATCATCTTTCTTTTCTTAAAGTTGGGTTCATTGACAAGTAATTTATAGTAAAATTCTACCCCCTATCAGCATATATGATTGTTAGTTTTAACAAATGCATCTGGTTGTAAAAACCATAATCATAGTTAAGTTACAGAAAATGAACTCCATCTGAAATTCTCTTATGTCCCCATGCATTAATCCCTACTTCATGCCTTTGGGAACAGCTATAGTTTTTATCTTTTTCAGAAAGTCATATAAATGGAATCATACATATGCAGCCTTTTGAGTTTGTCTTCTTTTACTTTCAATAAAACATATCAGATTCTTCTATGCTACTGTTCATTCCTTTCTCTTTTTCTTTTTTTTATTATGGCTGGCTCAGCCAGCCCTGGAGGTGGGGCTGACACAGCATGTGGTGCTGGGGATCGAACTGTGGTCCCTGTGGTTGCCTAGGTTTTCCTAAGAAGATGCTTTAGACCGCTGAGCCATCTTCCGGGCCCTCATTCCTTTTTTTATGGAGTAGCTTTCCTGTGAATGTGGAAGGCTTATACATTTATCTAATCACCAGTCAACATTGAGATTATTCTAGTCTGGAACAGTTATAAATAGAGCTACAGAGGCAGAGATTTTTGTGTAAAAATAAATTTTCATGTCTTTTGGGTAAATATTTATATGTAGGATTGTCATATCATATGGGAAATGCACATTTCATTTCACGAGGGATTGGCAAACTGCTACTCAAGGGACCTGTGCCACATTGATTTCTTACCAGTAATGTAAAGAGCTTTATCCAGTTGCTCTGCATTCTCCAGCACACTATGTCTATTTAAAAGTTGTAGTCTTTCTAATAGATGCATTTTATTGTTGCTTTAGTCTGCGTTTTCCTAATTGATAATAACGTTGAATATTTTTCATTTTCTACAGGTATATCTTTGGTGAAATATCTGTTTATGTCACTTGGCCATGGTTTTAAAACTTGGGTTTCTGACTTTTTATGAAGTTTTGAGAGTTGCTTCTATTTTCTAGATAAAAGTTTTCTTTTTTTTGGAAGGGTCTACAGGGTGTTCAGGGTCTCACTACTGGTTCACACTGGTAGTGATCTGCCTGTTTATAGCCTCTAAAGAGCTGGGATTACAGGTAGGCACCACCACGCCCAGTCTTAATTACCTTCTCAGCATGCCCTAGGGGTGGGGTGGTATAGCAGGCCCTGGAATCAAAAAAGGTTCTTTTTTTTTTTAGTGGAACCAGGGATTGAACTCAGGACCTTGCACTTTCTAGGCAGGCACTTATGCCCCTGAGCTATCTCCCCAGCC
>PVKN010042300.1:0-10390 GCA_004027915.1 Capromys pilorides
CCTGATGGTGGCTGGCGACATTTAGAGGCCAGAGATGCTGCCAAACCCTACATTAAGCAACCTGCACCTTGCCTCAGGCCTCAGGCAACAGGTGATGGGGGTGGGAAGGCAGGGCGGCCAAGTGGGAAAGATAGGCCTGCTCTGGAAGGAGGGGCACTTGGAATGGGCCAGGCATACAATAGGTAACAAGTGGGAACTACCATTTTTATTACCGGAATGCCTCCAAATTCAGACAATGCTGGTGATGGGAAGGAAGCAGGGTCAGGAACCCGCCCCAGTGTGGGCGCAACACCAAGGAGGCGCTCCCAGTTCTGGTGTTTCTTTAAACTCCTCCTGCCACTGGTCCACACGCACTGCTTCTCTGGGCAAGGGGCAGGGCGGCCTCAGAAGTTGCTCTGGCCACACCCGTCACTCCCTTCCCAGGGGTCCAGAGCTGCCCCCATGCCCTGTTTTGCCTCAGTAGACTCTCCCCAGGGACTCCACACTTCCTCATTCTGCGCCGTATGGCAGCCTCCTGTCCCAACCACTTGGGCACAGAACTCTAACTCCAAGAATAAATACCATTTTGAGTGGTAAATATTCAATAAATAGAAGCTATGACAGAACTGGGCATAGAGCTAACTATGGACTGACCCCAGTGGACCCTCTGGCTGGTAAGGCGCCTCCTTCCTACAGGCAGCTCTGGGACTCCGTCAGTGCTGTGGCCTCCAGGAAGAGTTTTTTTCCCACAGCTGGCCTATGGACAGTTTACCTCAGGACACGCCAGTCACCAAGCTCTGGAAGTAGAACCCCAAAAGGAAGAAAAGGCTTCCAGGAAGTCAAATTGCCCTAAATAGAGAAACGACCACCAAGGTTTGGTTCTTGAACATGTATCTTTTACTGAAAAAATCATTCATAAATTAACATACAAAAATGTACAAACACATGAGTAAATAATGTAATGACAAAGGACTATTTTTGTGAAAAGTGTTTTTAAAACATCTTTAGATATCAGTGCAAAAATGTACCCCTGGCACCTCTTAAAACATAAGAGCAAGCTCAAAAAAAGTAGTGATGGAAATAAGCTAGCTACGTCCAATGCCATTGTCAATCCCTACATGAGGCTGCTGCCCAGCTACTGATGTCTGTGGCGGAGGAGCTCTGACAAAAGAGCCCGTCATGTCACCTTGTGTCTGCAAATATTATCTCCCTCCAAAAACCAGCAGGAGAGGGGAAACGTTTCTTACAGCAATCAAAGGTTAGGTTAATTTAAGGGGTTGCCCGGCAGTAGCCTTTTAGAATTTCAGCTGCCAAAATATGTCCAAGGTCACATTTGGTTCTTAATTTCTTTTTTCTCAACATAAAAATTCCATACTATAAACAGCACATGTGCCTGGCCACGCCTGTAACTCTTACACTTCCCATACAATATCTGAGTTGGTGGGTACATGATTAACAGCATATATGGAAGGGTTTCACACTAATAAATCAAATGTAGGCATGATGGCAAGAGGATGTAAATGACCCTATTTTAAGCAATGAGAACAAACCTTTCCTTTGATTCTCAAATCAGCGTTTTTGTGAGTAAGTCCTGCATCAGCCTCCAGCCCGCAGCAGCAGCCCCGGGTGGTGACAACGCGAATGCAGGGCTTCCAACCAAGTCACTGGCTCGTGGCACTGCTGCACATGAGACCTCCCTGATCCAGAACGAGCCCGTCCTGGCCGATCCTTCCAGGTGACCCCGCAGCTGTTATATCGAAAGCAGCTCACAGCCTTCAGTGATGAATGAGAGAAGGGTGAGGGCGGAAGGGCCAGGCTGGCATAGGAGGGCAAAGGCGTCTTTATTGCTATCTGCACCGTGAGACAAAGGGAACCAAAGACACGTCTTGTACGGTGTCCTCTTGTGCAGGTGTTTGAAAGCATGAAATGCTCACAGCTCTTAAAATGTCTGATGCAACTTACCAGCACTGTCAAGGGCAGGCATCTGCTCTCTCATATGAGCTGATAAGAGCGTTGCAATTTATTTCCTAAATACCACGCTGCTCTTCAAAAGAACAAGCTCACAAACAAAAACAAGGCCTGGCCAATCACTCCCACGGTGTGTGGGGATCATATGTCCACGGAACCAACACATGCAACGGAAAAACCCCAATGCACACAGACTCACACGCCCCTACACACACCCATGTAAACCATGAAAATTAAGAAGTTGAAGGCAAACAAGGCAATTAAAAAAAAAAAAAATATGAAGCACTCTTCAGAAAGTACTCCTAATCACAATATATAAATATGTTTTATGGAAAAAAAGAGGAGAAAAAAGCCTGGCATTTTCCAGAATCCTGGAGAAATGGCCAGAAATATAAACTGAGAGTACTGGCTCAGGGAAAACCAAGGAGGCACAAATTCAACTGCAATTTAGAATCCAACTTCTGAAACAGGGGAGCTTTGCTAGTCTACGTTTCAAAGCTCTGAGGCGGTCTCTCCCAGACCCAGCTGATCCACAGCACACAGGTGTCACCTGCACCCCGGCAGAATTCTTCCACCTACAACTGCTCCTCACTTCCATGGAGCCAATGGCTAAGCCACCGAGGACAAATCGTCTTTCCAGATACTGCAAGGGACACAGGTACCCCTGAAGCCAGGTGTCACTGAGGCACAGAACTCAGACACCGGGCCACGTACCACATGAAGCAGGACAGAACTCCAGTCCAGAGGGCCTGCTCGCAGACAGAGGACACCGTGCTCAGCTGTGGGGGGTCAGCAGTGCGCCCCAGGGCAGCAGCTTCCCGTGCGGCACAGGCCTGGGGGCGAGCGTGCCTGGCCACAGAGAGGAGGGACCACAGCAGAAGGTAGGAAGGAACAAGACCCCCGAAGAGTGGAGGGGAGGGAGGGGAGGGAGGGAAGAGAGGTCTACTTCCAGGGAGAAGGACGTCCACTTGTTCTGGGACAGGCCCCATATCCACTCCCTTTCAAAGTGACAGCAATTTCTGAGATGATCTTCAATTGCCTTTTAACTGAGTTCCTGCATTTGCCAACCAAATAAATGATCTAATGTATAAATTCTCACCTTGAATTGGAACCAGCTATAAAATTAAATTTAAAAAAGGCATTTTACATGGCTTATTTACAATTATACTTCTTCAAGAAGTGATTGTTATATATTTGTCTATTTATCATTCCCCTGTCCCCCCCTCCCCCTCCTCAATCCCCCACCCAAAGCAGGTATTTTTTAAAAAATGAAACCAAAGAGAACACCAGAGATGCAAAGAATGGTATGGAGTTCCATCGGTTCCTGGCGCGCAGCTGCCTGGGCTGGCGCTGCCCTGGGCTCCAAAGGCGTTCGCCGTGGCAGCCGACGACAGGCCCGGGGCAGCTCCAGCCTGTCATGGGTTCTGGAGTGTGGTGACGGCGGGGCGCTGAGGTGGGAGATGGGGAGAGTGCAGCAGGACAGACGTTTTTATCTCGTGGAAAACGAAAAGCCAGTGCTGATGAGGGGCGCCCAGAGATGACCCCTCAGGCCCAGCGGGTCCGACAGTGAAGGCATTTGTGCGTGTACTGTGTCACAAGTTTTCCCTGGAACCCTGTGGTCCTTCATTAGACTCTGTGTTCTGAGTCTCTTCCTGCAGAGAACCCCCCAGACAGGTCACAGCTTTGTTCTGTGGTGGCGGTGGCGAAGCCCTCGCACTTCTCTCCCCTCAGTATTCGTTCACCTGAGCCAGCTCGGGTGTCAAGTTGACAGTGATGTTCTTATACAAGGCGTCGTACGTGATGTTTGCGAAGTAGTTCAGGTTGTTGAGACCGTCCAGCGCCTGCCGCTCCTTGGACTTCCTCAGCAGGGCGTACCTGTAAGGCAAGCACAGGGCTGTGAGGACCGAGGACCCCACTTCTTTCTGGGAGGAGGGGTAGCATGGGGCAGGCCCTACCAGGAGGCAGCTACCTTAGAAACACCGGGGGCCTCGCTCAGTGGTCCACCACATTGCATCCCCATGACCCCCACAAATGAGAATGGCTGAGGTCGCCTGGGGGCTGGGGCCACGAGACCACAGCATGGCAGATAGCAGAGCACTGTGTTGGGTACCCTTCTGCCCCAGGAGCAGGATTCAGTGAAGAGACCTGCTTGTCCAAACAGGGCACCTGTGCGGGGACAAATGACCTGCACCCACCTTCCAAGAAACTGGACTTCTCCTCTGTGGTGATGAGGAATGGACTTGTATTTCCCTGTGTCTCCTTCAGGCCGGCTCACAGAATAGCCTGCATTCCGTACCCTGTCAGAGACCAAGAGAATGGGCCTTAGACATAAG
This sequence comes from Capromys pilorides, assembly GCA_004027915.1. Taxonomy (NCBI): domain Eukaryota; kingdom Metazoa; phylum Chordata; class Mammalia; order Rodentia; family Capromyidae; genus Capromys; species Capromys pilorides. The sequence goes on from PVKN010042300.1 coordinate 4,281, forward strand.
TGTCCCTCCAGGCAACCCAAGTCTCAGAGACGCTACAAGTCTTCCCTGGTAATGAGGCGGCACACGCACTTGCTCACCCACTCCATCTCAGTGATTTGGGGGCCGAGCGTCTCACCCACAAGGAAATTCCCACCCACGGCTCTCCGCACCCACAGCTCTGAGGGTGCTCGAGGCTCAGTGTCACTCTCCCAGGCGACAGCCCAATGCTACAGTGTCTCCAGTAGCTGCTGATTCCAAGCGTTTATGCTCTCTGAACCTGCTATCGTAATTATACAATTCAATGAAGTCAGATATAAGTTAAGAAAATACAGCCAGGCGTGGTTGCATACACCTGTAATTCCGTGTCAGGGAGGTGCGAGGCAATGGCCATGCTGGCCAGAGCTTCGAGGGCAGCGCTTGTCCAGCACACTAAGACCCCAAGGTAGAATGCAGCATTACGAGTTTTATTTTGGCTTCTTTCTCTTTTAAAATGTGATATATTGATTCCTAGTACTTGCCTCCCTCAACAAAAAAAGAAATAAAAAAGGCACCATCGGCCAGAATTTGGGGGGCTAGGGCCGAGGGAAGGAGAAGTTGGTACTTAAAAAAAAACCCTTGAAAGTCCACATATTTCTTGCCTGTATAGTTGACAATCAGGAATTTAAAGATGTATTTGTCTGCATGAACAAAGGATGCTAAAACACAAACACATGGTGCACACCAAAAGGAGAAGAGGAAAATGAATTACTGCTTAGCTGTGTAAGGGAATGGCGTGTAACCGTTACTGAAAACTCAGACATGGATGTGGGAAAAGTCGAGGCCTGGCTTGTAGCCCGTATGTGAACAGAAAGAAACTGGTTGTTAAAAGGCAACGGAACAGAAGGCACTGGGGACTGAGACTTCAGACTCGGGCCTATATACTTTTTTTTTTTTTTTTTTTGTCTTGAGACAGGGTTCCACCACCCAGTCCAGGCTGGCCTTGAATTCACTTTGTAGTCCAGGCTAACCTTGAACTCGCAGTGATCATCCTGCCTCAGCCTCGGAAAGGTGGGATCACAGGCGTGCACCACCACACCGGGCTTCTTCTGAATGTTTACCAGCAAATTATTAGCTCAAAACAACCAACATCTTCTTTCCTTTTAAAAGCCAGGCCAGAAAGCAAACAGATACATGGTAGAAATTAAAACTCTACATGTGGTCCTTATAGGCCACCATTTATTTATTACTCTGTAAGAACACAACACCACGCACTCCCAGGTCCATTCACACAGACCGTGCAGGCCAGGCCTCATGGTCACAGCTGTGCGCACCGCCACTGACAGTCCAAAAAGCAGTCTGGGGAGGGCTCCACGACACTGCACACAGAATGCTGGTGAAGCGCAAACTTCAGGTGCCATCCATGGCACGGGGGTGAGTATCCTGTTTGAATATAGCTTAAGAGCCTTAAAAATGATTCTTTTTTTCTCACTGTATTTCATCTCTAGGAATTATTCCTACATGTGAGTAAAAACTGGGCAAAAGAACACTCATTATTGCAGTCCACACTAGGAGGAAAACTGAAAGAGTAAGGAAATATACACAGGGAACAGTTACGGCACTCCGGGTGACAGAATCAAGGGGAGCCCTGGCACACACTGCTTCCCAAGAGCATTCTGTGTTGACGCCCCTGAGCAGTGACATCTGTGAGCACTTTTCACACAGCGGGCTCCACAAGGGGGCTGCGCAGATGCCATCTCTCTTGATCTTCACACCTGACGTTTAGGCTATTGCTATTTTATAGTTAAAAAACTGATGTAAAATTATTGCTAACACATCACACTTTAAAGATAAACTCACTGAAATGGCAATTGATGTTATTTCTCAGTGTTTGTAAGTAAAATACTTTTATTTTTAAGCTCATGTGTATTCTACAATGAGTAAATTCCTTAGAAGAAAAACTTTTAAATTGTCATTGAAGTCTTTTATTTATCCACGTCAAATGAGAATGAAAACAAAGACACTTTGGGGTTAGATGTGGCGGGGTTAGATGTTTTAATGTTGTGATCACATAATTTCTAAATATTTTTGTGACTCCAGATATTCTTATCTCTATCGCAGAGGAAAACTACTTAGTGCTCCTAAAACCCATTCAAAGAAGGGTGTGGAGCTACTCTTTCCACAGCTCCACAAGTATGTGTGGTTACTAACCATTAAAACATGGTTACTAAGAAGGGACAGGTGACATGGTATAAAGTACACACAAGATTTCAAACATTTACAAAAAAGGAATGTGAATCATCTCAATATTTAAAAGCGTTTTTGAAGATCATTCACTCATGCATTTGGTACACAGTCTTGCTATGCAGCTTGGACTCACAGTGACCCTTCTGTTTCAGCCTCCCCAGCGCTGGATTACACATGCGTGCCCTTATACCTAGTCTCTGGGGCCAGCGAGGTGTGTCTGGGGTTCTGGGGCTGGCATGGCATGCAGTGCTAGGGAATGAACTCCGTTCCTTGTGCTTGCCAGTCAGGCACTTAGACCACCGAGCTATGTCCCTAAGCCCCTATTATCTCAATATTTTATATTACACACACATAGAAATATTATTTTGAAATACTGTTAGCTATATTAATACCATAATAATGTCAAAACACTTCACCTTTTTTCTTTTAACCTTATAAAATGTGGTTATTGGGGCTGGTGAGACAGCCCAGCGGTCTAAAGCACCGCTCAGGCATGCTCAGGCAAGTGCAAGGGACAGCAATCAATCCCCAGGACCATATGCCACACCAGCCACGCCCTCAGGGCGGGCTGAGATGGCAAAAATGAATGAATGAATGAATGAATGAATAAATAAATAAATAAATGGGCAGGCAAGATGGCTCAGCGGTCTAAAGCACCTGCTTAGGCAAGCTTAGGCAACCACAGGGGCAGGGACTAACAGTTCAAACCCCAGCACCACATGCTGTGCTAGCCCCATCCCCAGGGCAGGCTGAGACAACCATAATAAAATTAATTAGTTAATTAAAATAAAAATAAAATGTGAGTTGGGCATGGTGTCTCATGCCTATAATCCCAGCATTTGGGAGGCTGAGGCAGGAGGATCAGTGCGAGTTCAAGAACAGCTTGGGCTACAAAAGTGAGCTCAAGGCCAGCCTGAACTGCATAGCAAGACCCTGTCTCAAAAAAAAAAAAAAAAGTGGCTATTGGGATGGGAGGTGCATGTCAACTACTCTGGAAGCTGCAATTCTGAAGCAGCCTGGGCAACTTACCGAGATCCCATCTCAAAATAGAGAAGGCTGGCTGGGGATACAGTGAGTGGTAGAGACCTTGGCTAGCATGAGCAAGGCCCTGGGTTCATCCAGTCCCCACCCCCACCTATACAGATACACACACACACACACACACACACACACACACACACAGTAAACTGCCATAAAACATGGCTACCAGGACACCTGGTGTCCACACCCTGCGGGACGAGCCACTCTGCACAGCCTCAGGCAGCCGCTCTGGGGATGTAGTCTGGGTGGTACCTGTTCCAGAGATCGTCGTCTTCTCCGCCCCAGCCCCAGAAAGCATTGGGAAAGCCATTGATTTTTCGAAACTGTTCCACCGTTAAGCCACTCACTCCACCAAAGAACTCAGCGTAAGGAAGCCTGAAAGGAGAGAGCAAGCGTCAGCCCCGTGGTGCACAAGGGCGGCTTCTTCGGCAACAGTGGCCTCTTCCGGCAGCATAATGATACTCCCCGTGCTGCTGCCCCAGCTGCCCGGCTGGCCCCCAGCTGACCAGCACCCACCAAAGGAGCGAAGGGGCCTTTTCCTGATTGTTAATAGTAGCCTTTTTTTTTTTTGAGACAGGGCTTTGTTGTACAATTCAGGCTGGCCCTGAGCTCACTTTATAGCCCAAGCTGGTCTGAAACTCATAACGATCCTCCTACCTCAGCATCCCCACATCTAGCAGAACATTTAGGATATCCCTGGCACACTATACAATTCACTCATTTAAATTGTGTAACTCAGTGGTTGTTAGTGTACCCACCGAGTTGTACAATCATAAGCACAATCATTACTAGCTCATTTCATTATCTCCTCAAAAGCCCTATACCATCCACAATCACAGGCACCCAGCCCTAGGCAGCCAGCCTCTGACCTATGCTCCGTCTCCATAACCTGCCCGCACTGGACATTTCACACACAATAAATGGAGTCAGGTCACAGGACCTTGCTTGGTGTCCCATCTTTCAATCGCTCGCTCCCTTAGGTTGTGGTACTTGTAAGCACTTTACCCTCTTTTATTGCCAAGTGCCATTCCCTCGTACAGGTATTACCACGTGGCCATTCATTCATCGGTTGTTGGACATTTGGAACGCAAATGGTTTGCATGTCATCTTTGTATCTCTCATCTTTTTAGATTTAACCTTCTAAGAGAAAACAATACTCACAGGTACATATACTTATCCAACTTGGTTGCAAAGTGTCTGGGCATCTGTCCACACCCATAATAGTTGCGATCACTTTCTGGTATGTGATCCACATCATGAAAAATCAGGCAGTCCCAGTCCAAGTCCTTCATTGCTTCTTGAAAACCAACGTTGAAAAGCATGGCTCGATTAAAGGGTTGGGTACCAACCTAAAAGAAGCAAAATGCTTTTTTAAAAAAGAATTCTTAAACCAAATGTGATGGTACAAGCCTGTATTCTCAACACTTGAGAGGCTGAGGCAGGAGAACTGCCTAGGCCACACGGCAAATTCAAAGCCAGCCTAGATTACAAAGCAAGACTGTCTCAAAAAGTCAGATAGATAGGTAGGTATGATGAATTCTTACAGCAAAATTTCTGCTGCCTTCACACCAAGAGTGGAGCATACTAGAACAGAGTGGAAAAAATTCACTGGGCATGCATGAATAGGTTCAGGATTACTCATCAGTAACACTCTGAGTCAGAAATCCATGATCACCGTCCTTGATTTCTTTAGTAACCAAGTGGTGAAAAACCCCAGCACTTCTTTCGCAAGGCTGCTGAGGGTGGAAACTGTACCATGTGACAGAACATGTGGGAAATGAGGATGAGAGGCACGAGCTACCGTTTCTCTGTCGTAACATTACATCACTGAGCCTTGCCAGCCACTGTCCTGGGCATATCACCCACTCTGGAAATACTGTTTCACAAACCAAATCTAGCAGGAAGAGGGTTTGGCCATTCCCTTTGGTCTGTTTTACTCTGAAGCTGCCATGAAGCCAAGAGTCACTCAGGGCAGCAGGGACCCTCGCCTACCGACAGAGAACCTGGCTGCTCTCAAACACAGCAGGTCGCATTAATTATAGCCTACCTGATCTTGGGGTCTGTGGTTTAGCTCAGTCATTTAAGTGCCTATTCAGGCAAATGCAGTCCGTCAGGGGACTGGGGTTCGATCCCCAGCTCCACAAGCCTTATCTGGCCCACCGTAAAGGCAGACTGAGCCAGCCAAAAAGAAAAAGTCCTTATCTGATCTAAATGCCAACGTTTATGACTCTGTGCCAGTAACAAAACACCCAGCTTGAGTCAGACATAGGAATATGATATTTATTTACTTATTTACATACCAGGGATCAAACTCAGGACATTGCGCATGCCAGGCAGGCGCTTATGCTGCTGAGCTGTCTCCCTAGCCCAGGAATATGACATTTATTTAATCAAATAGAAATGTTTAGGGGCTAGGGAGATAGCTCCGTGATACAACTGCCTGCCTGGCAAGTGCAGAGTTGTGAATCCAAACCCCAGTCCTGCAAAAAAAAAAAAAAAAAAAAAAAAAAGGAAATGTTTGATATTTAATTAATAGGAGATAAAAGGGGGGACCACTGGCTCAGAGGCCCCCCTTTTCCCTCTCTCAGACAGGAACTTTCTTTCTCCCCAATAAATATATTCTGTTCATTTAAAAAAAAAGAGAGAGGCAAAAGAAGCTATGAGTAAGGCAGAACAGACATGCTCCTTCGAAAGAAGGCAGGACTATTTCACCCCCGGACCTGGGTGCCCCTTCTTACCTTAAGGGGAATTTCCTGGTGGGGAATCTAAAGACATCCCCTGAGATGCAGAAGCAGAACCCCCACAGAAAGCCCTTTTTCTCAGGCAAATGAAGTTCCACCCTGTACTCACTCCTGGCAACCTCTCAC
>PVKN010042301.1:0-10417 GCA_004027915.1 Capromys pilorides
TAGGGAGATTGGCTTGGAGTCCTGGCTCTGCTTTTCTGTCTTGCCGAATGACCTTGAGCAATTCATTTCTCCCAGCACTTGACTTCCCTCAACTGCACAGGCAGGGGTGGGAGTGGAAGCCCTGAGGGCTCAGCCCTTCAACCCAGGCATTGTATGAGTCTGGAGTCACTGGAGACTTTTGTTGGGTCCTGGAAAGAGGTAGGTCCTAGGGTCAGCCCGGCCTGAGTTTGGATCCCTGGCTCTGCCACGGGTTAGCTCTGTGACCTTAAGCAAGTGACTTAATCTTCAAGCCTCTTTCCTCATAATGTGGGAGAATTCCAGCTGACTCCTCTGGGGCTGTGGAGAGGGGTGAGTGAGACCAAGTATAACACAACTTTGCCTAACACACAGTAGGGGTGCAATAAATGGTCTGCCTTGGCCTTGCCTGGGGCAGATTCCACTCCACAGATGGCCTCCCTCCCTCCAAGCACCCTGAGGGAACCTGGTTACCTGACCCTGAACAAGTCACTTCCCTTCCTGAGAAGGCCTGTTCTTCATCTATAATATTAAAAGCAGTCCAGACGATCTCAGGACCATTGTCAGTGTCCTCTCTAACATGCCAGCAGCTATGCAGGCCTGACCATTGCTGGGGAAAGGGTATTTTTTGTTTTGTTTTTTTGCAAGGTGAGGGGAGTCAAAGGCCACAGATTTCCTCTTTGGGATACAAGAACACCATTGTCTTTGCCTGACACCTTCACTGCAGTGCCAAGGCTCCTGCAAGGAAGCCTTGAGCAAGCAGCCCCCACACATCTGTTTATGCTTGGAAGCCACACCTGGGTACCTCTGGATGGGCCATCAATTTCCACTGTAAGTCCCCAAGCCACTTCTCTCCCTGGGGCCAAGCAGTCTGGAAGTTCTCCCTGTTTCTTTTGGGTCTCCTGCCTGCCTGTACTTTACACACTGAACAAGAAGCAAATGGCCCCAGGACTTAGGAACAAACAAGAACCAGGTGGGAGGAAGCCACAGTGGAAGTGGTGGCCACCTAAGCAACAGTGGGCAACTCCTGGGCCCAAGTGGATCCTGTGCCTTTCTGGGGAAACAGGAGGGCTGTCCTTGCAATTCACTGGTTAGGAGCAGACACCTGCAGGCATGTGGCTCACCCTAGCCCTCTCTCCTTCTCTACTCACCCCACCCATTCCCGCTGCTAAACCCGCCTTTCTCCCACCCCAGGGCCAGTCTCCGTGGCAACTTGGTGTGGCAGGGTGCTGATTGGCTGACCCTGCTGTCAGGTCAGTCTCAGGCTGGTTTGTAAGGCAACTCAAGCAGGGCTTGGGGAAGGGTGGGTGTTTAACCCCTTAGGTCCAAATTCAATGCCCAAGGCCAAGAGGTAGCAAGGAAGGGGAGCAAGGGCACAGAGAGGAGCAGGTGTTCCTAGGCTTCTCCAGGTTCTGGGAAACTTCCCCAGCCCTTACCCAGGGCTCTAGCACCCAAGCCAGCAGAGCCACCACCTGGAACTATGCTGGTGCCAACCAGGCCAAGTGGGCACTCCTAGCCCCATCACCTTGGATGGGAAGGCAGTAGCCTCCCCTTTTTCTTATTGCCAATGTGGTGCCATGGTGCCAGGATGCACCTTGTATACCCTTCCCTCTTCTGCATCCTAAAGGGCCTAGTCTCTGGATGCCCCATCCCCACCCAGCCTGGCATGCCCCCTCTTGCTAAGACCTCGTGGGCATGGGTGTGTATGGTAGTTGGGGGGGCAGCTGTGCCAAGGAACTAGGCAAAGTCTGTTTGCCTGGTAGGGGGAAGAACTGGGAGTACCGCCCCATTGCTCCCCTCTTTCCCACCACCCCCTAGGCTCCCCTCACTGTCAGGCCTGCTAGACCGGCCAAGCCGGTGGGCAGCTCTCATGAAACTGGGCCCTGAGTCAAGCCTGCCAGTCTTTGGTTGGGGGAAGACTTGAGGGTGAGAAAGGTGGGAGGGGACAAAGGTGAAAGTCCCTGTCGTCTACCCCTCAGCGTCCAGAAGCACCTGCCAAGGTGGGTCCACCACCAAGAAACCAGAAGCAGAAGGCACTGGTCTGTCTCGGGGAGAAAAAGGACACAACTGGAGCTCTTTCCCAGGTGCTGACCTCGGGCAGTGCCCAATGCTGGGTGGGGGACACCAGGGCCAACACTGCTGGCCAGAGGCAGCTGAAGGGCAGGGATAGGAGGCCCTCAACAGGGCAGCTGAGTAAAGCCAGGCCCCCTTCCCCCCCACCCTGGGGATTAGGGGAGTGAGGCTTAGTGTGGGGGGCAGCAGGCGGAACCAGGATTAGCAGTGGAGAAAATAGATATGGGCCTGAGACAGGCACAAAGCGCCCCCCCACCCCCAAGGCTGCAAGGCCCCTACACTCTAGGCTCTTCCAGAGCGACCTGGCCCAGCTTCTCCTGGAGCAGCAGCTTGGCTGAAGGAAGGCGACGACCAGGCTGTCAGATTCTCCTGCTAGGGTTGATGGAGAGACTGAGATTCCTCAGTTTTCCTAGTGCCTGCGGCTACCCGCCCCCTTTTACTTCTTTCTTCTTTCTACCCCCACCCCCTAGCCCAACTCCAGCCTCAGGTTCTCTTCCTGTTTTTTGGCACTAAATTTACACAAAGCCAGGGTTTTGGTCTGTGGCTGGACCAGGGGAGGAGGAAACTGAGTAGCCAATCTAGAATCCTCAGGGACCCAGGAGTCCTGATTCCTTGGCTTCCATCACCCCTTCCCAGGGACTCTGGAGCCCAAGGGCACAGCCATCTGGACTGCCCAGTTGGGGGGGCTGAGCCACAAGCCACTGAAGGACTGGAAGGCCTTCCCAGGAGATGTCTTCTGTGTGTGGGGGGAATGCCCCAAGTCACTCTGGGAGCCTTTCTCCACCTGGCCCCCAGCCCCTCCAGGCTTGTACATGCCTTCCCCATCCCCCATGTGACGCTTCCCCCCTCCTAACCTCACCACCCCCAGCACTCACACTTCCTGGGGGCCGAGGCGGGGAAGAGAGACCGCAAGCCACGAAGGGGGAAGGAGGCGAGGGGAGTTGGCTGCTTCCCGGTGCCCTGGGGGTTAAGCCTCCCCCTCAAGATCCCCCAATCCTGGCGCAGGGGCTTCGGAACAAGGGAGACCTTACTGCTTCTCCACATTTCTTCTCGTGACACCATCCTTAGCCTACAGCGTCTTAGCTGCTTCAAGGGAAAGAGGAGGAAGATAAAAGATGGCGGAGGATGGAATGAGGGCAGCTCTCCTTCCCAGCCTTCCACCCTTCCACTCTCCGGCCCCTCTTCTGGGACTCCTCTCTCCATCTCTTTACCCTCTCTGACCCCTGTCTTCCCTCTTCCACAAGACTCATCCTTTGCTTTCCTTGCCTCAACCTTTGCCGGCCCCTCCTCTCTCCTCTACTGGATCAGTCCCCTCCTACTAAAAACCATCCCTACCTCTCCTTTCTTTTACCCTTTGCTTTGCTTCTCTTAACTCAAGCTTCTCTCACTTCTCCGTCCGCTCCCTGTCCCTAGCATCTCTTCTTTACTCTTTGGGAATGTCTAGAGAAGACAGCAAAAGAATTAAACCAAGGGCCTGCCTTCCAAGGCCTGGTCTTGCCAAGACATGGTTGTATTTAGAGAACTCACGTCTTCTTTCTGGATGAAGCAGGGGACCAAAATTTGGGGGCCAGTTGGGGAGAATAAATGGCGGAGGGGTGTGCAGAGAAAGCGGATGTGGGGTGAGGGGGACAACCAGTACCTCTCTGCCCGTCAGAGTTTCCAGCTCCGTAGCGGCTGGACTTTCCCAAGGGTGCCTACCATGGCCCAAGCAACTGCCCACTGGATGGACCCTGATTACCAGGATTCCCTGCTGGGAACTCTGCCAGGGTCATGCCAGCTCCCCTCAGGGCCAGAGGAGACAGTGCAAAGTGCCAGGGTCTGCCCTGTGCCCCCCTCCCCCAGCCTAGTGTCTTTGGCTGGGTAACCGAGCTGCCTGGTAACCCCACACCTGCCAAGCCGCCAGCAGAAACCTGAGCCCCCCAGCCCCAGAGGACACCCCAGCCCGATCCCCAGAGCCCGGCTCCCTGCCAGCCTGTCCAACCTCCTAGGCTGGCCCAGCAGTCACTCGGCTCCTGCAGGCCCTTCTACCTCTCCTACTCTCCTTGGGTCCCTCAGATTCTGAAGACTCCTCGACATCAGCTCCTTAGACCCTCAGTTTCCTATAGCCCCCAGTGAGGTCTGGGAACCCTCTTCCCAGCCTGTTTTTTGGTCCTTCTCTGACCCTTGGCCAATTCTAGGCCTCGGAGCCTCCCCTGGGGCCTGACCTCTCAAGCCAGAGCAGGCCTACTCACCTGGACGCTGAGGGGCCTTGCCAGCAACTCCTCCTGGCCCCTGGGGGCAGCGCGCTGGGAGGGGCCCAGGAGGGCTAGGCTGGGGGTAGGTAGGGTGGCTGTTCCCCGCTCCAGCTCTCCTTCAAAGGGGCCGCCCACGACCTGGGCCAGCCCCTCCCCCTACAGCCTTAACCCTCTGGGTGCTGTCCCCCTCCTTCCAGCTTGGAGGGAGGGGTTACTTGAGGGCTGGCAGCGTGGGAGAGGACCCAGAGCCTCTGCCTACAGTGCCTGAAGCCCCAGCGGTCCCCACCCCCGCCTGTCCTTACTCAGTCCTAAAGGGGAAAAAGGTGAGGGGTAGGAAAGGTAGGAGCTGGGACAGTCCAGGAGGACAGAGGTGAGGAGGAGCAAGTGGAGAAGCTGCTGGAGGTGGGACCAGGAGAAGGAAGAAGGGTGGGGTGGGGACAGGAGGTGGCAATGACCAAAGAGGGAGGAGGGGAACCCTGGACAGTCAGGTCCTAGGTGACAGGTGCCCAGGTCCCTGGGTCCCAGACCCTTAGGGCATGTGGGGTCAGGGAACAGGTCCTCCAGACTCCAGTGGACCCTTCAGCTCCCCTGGAACTGGCCAAATTCTCTCCACCCTGTACTGGGCTGGGACCCTGAGGGGCTGGGCAAGCCAGCACCCCGCCCTCCCAGAGCCTCACCCCAAACCCACTCACATACCACAGTTCCTTGCCTGGGTGCCAGCCCCTGCCAACCAGGCCAGGGGGCAGCATGTGTGCCAGCCCCCAGTGGCCAAGAGGATCAGGGGGACAGAGGTGGCCTGAGGGGGACAACAAATGGGGGAGCTGTGGGCATGGAAAGAGGAAGGAGCTGGGAGGGGGCATCTTCTGGGAAGCGCCTAGCCCCACCCCTTGCGCAAGCCACTGCCACCCTGGCCGGTTGGGTGGGACCCGCCTGGGCCTGAGGGGCAACTCAGGAGGGCTCTGAGCCCAGAGATGGGTGGGCCACAAATTTTCACTTAAACAACTCCCAGGGTCCTTTATGCCCAGAACAAGAGGTGCCGTAGTGTGCTCCAGACACTAGCCCAGCCCAAGTCCTTCTAGTCTTGGGGGGACCACAGAAATACCCCTGAAATATCCCCTCCCCTTTCCCCCCAACAGCTGCTGGCTCAGTGCCGCTGGCCTGCTGCCCCTCACCAGCTCCCGGCCCGGTTGGCACCTACCCACCAGGATGCTGGCAGTCCTGCCCTCCTCTCCCTTCCACCCCCCTGCTCCCAGTGCCCCATGCCAACTGTGGGACTCGGGTGGGGGAGGGTCACCCCTGTGCTTTGATGCCAGCCAGCCTGGCAGGCCCAGGCCCCTAGGCCCTATAGATAAGACCTAAGACCCTGTTGTCAAGCCACCTCAAGCGAGCACATTGGTTAGGGCCTATAAAAACACACGGGTCGGTATGGACAGCCTGGTAAGCAGTTGCCAAAGACTCCAAGTCCCAGGGTAAGGGCCAATGTCTCTCCCTGCCACCAGGCACTAACCTCCCAGCATTCCCTCTGGCTGAGCAGATGCTTGGGCACCAAAGTCCCTGCAATTCCTGAGTCCTAGTCTAATGCCTGTAGTCTGCAAGGGAGTGGGGTGGGGCTGTTCCCTGCCCTTTGATCCCCATAAAGGGAGCAAACCAGCCTGGAGGGCAGGGGGCAGGGAGAGAGTTCATGGGGCCCCTCATCCTACCCCTACCAGGGGCAGCAGGGCAGGGTGTGGGCATCTCTTGGGTGAGGCCATAAAGTAAGAATAGGTAGTGTGTCTCAGTAGGGAACAGGAATGTCAGTCTCAGGAACACAGAGTCATGTGGGTCTAGGATGGCAAGAACAAAGCAGAGAGACATAAAAGGTACCTGTATTATAACCCATCCAACACTGGCTTTTTACCCTCATCCAAAAATACTTTACTAAAATGAGAGCTCAAGGACTACAACTCCCAGTATGCATCACAATTGCTTTGTGTAACTTGGGAGTTGTAGTTCCCTTGAGAGGCCCCGAGTTATCTTCCCAGGAGCCTAGATGAAGAGGAGGGCAGAGGACTTGGGTACAAATCTCCAAAGGGACTGTGTTAAAGAAGAGCTCGGAGGTCCGTGGTGTGGGGAGAGGACCCCTGCTCCCAGGCAAAGGAGGAAAGGAGGAAGGAAGGAGGAGAGGATGTCTGTTGAAAGGGGCATATGGGTGGGGAGGGGTTGGGGGGGCAGTGGAAACAGGAAGGAAACTGAAGCCAGAGACATGAGGTTGAAAGCAAGGGCTTGGGGGAGCCCCACTCTGAGGCCTGGCAGGAACTGGGAAAGCATTTCCCCTGCCATTCTGGTGACCTAGGGAGGTAGGAGAGGAATCAGTGATGTCAAGAGGTAGCAAACGATGGATTTGCGGGGGTCACCTCTCCGCTTTCTATCAGCCCTATTTTGCCTGGGAGACCCTCAACTCCTGGACTTGGCACAGACATGTGCTAGCTGGGAAGCTCTGAAGGCTGACCAGGTCCTGGGGAAAGCTAGAAGGCAGAGGAAGTCCTTGGGGGAGGCAAAGCCAGGCCTGATGGGAAGTTTTGCGCAGATCTGTGAGGGGTCAGGTCCAGGTGTGAGGTCAACGACAGGGAGAGCAGAGACTACCAGAGCTAGGGAGAGGGAGCTCACGGAAGAGAAAACTAAGATGCCCAGAGGATCTTCCTTCTACCAATGCCAGTCTGGGGGACAGAACCCAGTGAGCAGCCCTCTTCAGCTTCCCTGAGGAATTTCCTAAAAGTATCCTTCCCCCTGGTTAGGCAGTCTGTAAACATTAAAGATGGCATTGCAAGCGGGCACTGGGTGGTGGAGATGGAATCCTAGAGGTGGAGGTCAGGGGTTTGCGGAGGACTTGCTTTGAGGACAACTTTTTCTGGGCTTTCTAAGACTTTGGGACAGAGGCTGACAAGCAAGACTCCTGCCAAGACCTGAGCAGGGCTGGGTGGGTGGGGTCATTCTTGCCTTCCTCAACCCCTTGAGGAGAGATGACAGTCAGTAGCTCTTTCTCCTTCCCCCCAGTCTCCCAGTCCCCCAGTCCCGCCTTGGCGCCTGGCCGCTTGTGTGTTGGCAAGACCTGGGGGGAGCACCGAGGCAACTTCAAACTGTCCGGGCAAAACATCAAGTTTACTCACGAGTTTACTCAGCAGAAGGAGGGGGAAAGAGGCCAGAGCGGGCACACCCCATGCCAGGGTCCTATCTGTCTGCCTGTCCCCTTTTTCCTCCCCCACCCCACAGACACAGGCCCCAAGGCCTGGTGGCAAGGCAGCCTTAACTCTCAGGAAGGTCAAGGTGCCAAGCAGGCTGGAGGCAGGAAGCCCCAAAGCAGGTCCAGAGGCTTCTATCAGAGGGCAGTGCCCTGCCTGGAGCCCATTCACTCCCCATCTTGGGGCCTTGGCCCTGGGCCAGAAGAACTGGGTCTCTCAGCCATTAAGAAAGGGGCAGTACCACGCCAGGCCTCCTCCATCTGAGCAGTCCCCTGGGCAGTAACTTCTGACCCTGAATGCCCAGTTTGAAGCTGTGTTTCAGGCTCCAGTGTGATGCCATCCAGGCAGCCATAGGATCCAAGGCTGGTTCTCCCAACCCTGGCTTGGAATGGGGGGCCATCACCCTATCTGACCTACTTCCCTTTCCTCCCCACCTGCTTTCATTCTCTGCCTCTCTCTAGTCTTCACTGTCCCCACCCCAGAGGCGCTCCGCCCCCCCATGCCCGCTGGGTCCCCTCCCCCACCCTTCCCCAGGGTGCCAAGTGCAAGCACACAAAGGGCCCGATGGTGCATTGTTAGCCCAGCCCCCGCTGCCCGCCGCGCCCTCCTGGGGCAGGCACTAGGCCAAGGAGGAGCTGGGGGCCCTGGGTGCCAGGGGGCACCATAGGAAGGGGTAAGAGAACAGCACCTGTCTTCCAGATACTGGGGTCCACATTGGGCATGACTGAAAGTAGGCCTGTCTTCCTGACAACAGAGCCTAGTGGACACTGCCTTCTTTCTTCCCAAGAGCCCCCTTCTGATGGTATTAACCCCTTCTTGACCCCTGTGCCAAGGCTGGGGGAGTGTGGTACCCAAGGGAGGGGACAGTGTCTGGGGGTGCCAGCAGGCAGCCTCGTGCCCACAGCAACCATGTAACAGAGGCTCGCTGGGGGAGCCAGGGTCCCGGGGGCCAGGACAGGAGGCACTGACAGAGATTTCTCCTTGTTTCATCAGCTGCTCCAGGGGGAGCCCCCCTGCCCTTCTCCCCAGTTACCACTAAGCAGGAACACTAACTACCACCCAAAGCAGGTCACAAATATGCCCTTCTGCCCAGCACAACTCTTATGCTCAATATCTCCTCCCAACCTGATGCCCACTCCATGCCAGCTCTACCAGTAGTGCCAGAAGGGTACAGGGGTGACCAAACCAGTTGGTGTGTTTGGGGCAGCAGGAGGTAACTCCATAATCCTCCAATCTTCAGCCCCCCCACCCCCCAGTACACACTCCCTCAGGGAACAGAGAGTCCCCATCCAGCTTTAACTCCTCACTGCCCAATCTGACTCTGCCGGCCCTAATAAACGGTCTCCCTCCCTAGGAATAAGTTGGGGGAAGGGGGAATAGCTGCGCTGACTCATTCTAGTCCTCAGCTGCAGCTAGGGGTCTCTAAGGCATTCGGGCGGGGGTCAATTCAAGAACACCCTCCACCTGGCCCGGAAGCCAGGACAGCCTGCCCGTCTCCCCCTCTCCCCAGCACCCACTTCCGGTGTCCCAAACTAGGTCAGCAGCGCTCGTTTCCTGTGGGTCAGCTAGCACCAGCGCCTCTGCCCCTCCCCTGCTCCGAACCCAGGATCCCTGCCTCCCTCCCGCCCCCCAGGGCGCCCCGAGGTCTCACCACGTCTCAGCCGCCCTTTGATACATGGGGGTTGTGCGGGGCGGGGGGCAGGTGACCCGCCCTCTCTCCAAACACTAGCAGGGCCGGGGCGCCTGGGCAGGCACGTGTCCGGGCACAACCCGCTGCCCACGCTGCCCCCCCCCCCCCCGGCCCTGGGACACGTCGCTCTCTTACTTGGGGTGGGGAGGGAGGAGGGGAAAGAAAGATGGGAATTGAATGCAAAGCCCCCCGCAAAACCCTCTGTCGACGACACACACTAAATTCTACAACACGGTAGCGACCCTCACTTTGGGAAGGGCAGGTGCGCCGGCGCCACGACGGGTGTTTAGGTAGAAGTTCTCCCAGTCACCCACCCGCGATCTTGGGATCTGTGGGCACGAGCAAGCTCAGAAATGTGGTGGCTGGGCCGAGGGGCAGGCTGGGGGAGAGGGGTTGTGTCGCGTCGTTCCAAAGCTGTCGCCCAGCCACAACGCCGCTGAAGAGTGCGGCTCTAGGAGCGCAAGAAACCAAATAGTCCAGCCGGTAACTTTCCCCCAAGCTGCCGCTCCTCCGCCCCCCTCCACTACCCCCCCCCACCGCCAGCAACTGGCCGGGGTCCAACCCACCGCGCCAGGGGGCGCCAGGGGGGCGCGCTGTCCTAGTTAAGAGTCCCTCAGCGTTTCCATTCCCTAAACTCGGTCGGGGTTGGGGTCTCTCCATGCAGTCACGAAGGAGCATAGAACACTCTGCGCCGCCTCACCCTCTCTCCATCCCGGAGCTGACACTGTCTGATCAACGGAGAAGTGCAGAGAAAGTTTCTGGGGACCCCCCTCCAGGGTTGGGGGGCGGCCGTAGTGCCTTCGGTACCTTTCCTCCCACTTTAAAACCAATTCCAAAGACCTAAGAAGGCACCAAAGGAGACTGGTGAGAATCTGGCCGTCATGCGTGGGGGGGGGGGGGTCCCATTTACAGGACAGACGAAGGACACTGCAGTAGTTTTGAGTCTAATGGACCCCAAGCCAGGACACAAAAGTGGGGTACACTCACCTTTCAGCCGTCGGGTCCGCAGGCCGGAGCTGCTGAAGCACAGAGGTGGGGGAAAAGTGCGTCTCCCCAGGCCCGGGGGCTCGGGGCCCTGCTCCGGTCCTGGTCAGAAGGCCGCGGTCAGTCGTTCGCCGCTCGCTGCTGGGGGGCTCCTCCTCCGCCGCCCTCTGCCTTCTCCTGCCGCCCGTCCCCCCAGGGCCGCC
>PVKN010042302.1:0-10416 GCA_004027915.1 Capromys pilorides
AAAGCCCTCTGATGAACAGCCCAGCTTAGACCTGCTGCCCTGTTTTGTTTCCCTTCCAACAGCATAAGATTTGTCAGCGCTTTATCTCTGCACAGTGCAAACTTAATAACTACATTCGTCAGTGAGTCTTGAATGCAAACTAGAACTTGACCCTGCACTTTAGCTATAACTGGAAAAGACAACTCGCACAGAATTTTCTCATAAAGACTGTTGCCAAGAGCATGGAGGATGGTTTGTGCTCTTCGGGATCACAGTGCTAAGACACTGGTGCTACTGAACGTCGCGAGTCCTGGCCCGGCAGCTGTCTGCAGGAGTGGGATGCTTCTTCTTCTGGTTTCCCCTGAAGCCTGCTGTAGGCATCTTAGGGAGGAGCGGCTTAGACTCCTGGAAAACCACAACCAAGGC
Organism: Capromys pilorides; assembly: GCA_004027915.1. Taxonomy (NCBI): domain Eukaryota; kingdom Metazoa; phylum Chordata; class Mammalia; order Rodentia; family Capromyidae; genus Capromys; species Capromys pilorides. The sequence continues at coordinate 406 of PVKN010042302.1, forward strand.
ACTCTAGCTATAGGAAGGGCTGTCAACAAGAAGCAGCCAGTAGCGTGCCTGTAATCCACCCAGCTTACAGCCTAGCCATACTACCCTAATGTAACCATGCTCACAACTTGTTTGAAGGCTGCAAGACCCATGCCATGCTGAAGCAGGGATAACTGAATGAAGAGAGAAACCCTGCCTAAATTATCCATCCACACCTAGAAATTGGCATCAATCATACCAAAATAAAATATAACTATTAGAAAATCTATTGTCTGCTGAGCTACAAATCTTTCCAATTGGTGCTTTTCATGGACTAGCAGATACTGATGATAATGCTGTCTGGCTGTTGCACACACCCACACACACACACACACACAGACTTGCACACATGCACGCACGCACACACGTACACTGTACCTTCCTTGTTTTGTGCCAGGCTCCTCCAAGTGCAATATCTCTCTGTCCAATCTTTATATGGCTAAGCTGGTGTTCCAATCTCATTACAAACAAGGGGCTTCTGACAGATTTCTAGTCTTCCATAGTTATTCCTGCGAACTCTGACAGAACAGATCAGTTCTTTTCTGATAAGTGGGGGAAAAAGAGGCAAGTGGGCAGGATTTGGGTGTCTCCCAGTAACTTTGACATCATATATCATGTTACTGGGGGGATCTCCACACCTTATTAATTATAAGAATTCATACTGTAATACCAAAGCTAAGTCACTGAACTTTTAAAACACACTATCTCCTTCAAGTATTTGACTTGCAAGACTCTTGCCTTTGCTGGTAGTGTAGACCTTCATTCATCAATCCAAGTTATGTCACCTTTCTAAGCCATTGGCCTCTCTCTGAGAGGAATGTATAAAGAAAATTATATGATAGAGAAAAGGCAATGAATTCAAAGCTGACCATCAGAAGAGCAGGAGAAATAAGGTCAAGAACACTTCAATATTTCACAATAATATTTTTGATCTGCTTTCTGAATGCTGTTCTCTCCTATTTTCAGGTTACTCTAGTAATTGTAGTAGCTTGGCGCATGGAGGCTTCACCAGGCCCCAGCACCTTAGACGGCTCTTTCCCTTCAGTTTCCCCAAACACAGAGAGTTGGCTGTCACTTATCTCCTTTCGAGATAAGAAAAAGGAGTCTGAGAGACATTCATTTTCCTGACAGAGTTCACAAAGTTAGTAGGTGGTGGAATCAGACACTATGTTACTCCCAGGGTGTCCAAAGATGAATGAGACAGAGGTGAATCCTACCAAGATGAATGTTCCAACTGGGGCAGGCATCAAACATTTAGATAGGTCCTGACACCACATTTGGCAGAGACTGACTGAAGGTAATATACAAAGAAGGGTCCTTTGACTAAAGACTCCTGTGGAAATTTATACCTGAATTAATTTAGGAAAGATAAGCCTGAAGTCCAGACAAGCAAAAAATTAGGGAGGGGAAAAAAAGAGGGAGCATATTTAAGTCCTGAGAAATAGCACCAACAAATCAAAAACCAAGCTGAAACAGAAAGGTTTTGACTCTGTTTTAAGCTGTTTCTCTAGTTATCTACCAGTGGCTCAAAAGCTGTGTAACAGTGATTATTTTCCTCACATATCTTTAAGTGAAAAGGGCTTGGTAAAAATAGCTCAACCTGTCTCTGCCTGGAATCATCTTGGATAGCATTCAGGTGGGGGGCATGAAGGGATGCAAAGTTCATTTATGTATGAGTCATTATCTGCCAGTAGGCAGAGCCCTCAGCAGGTTGGCAGTCTGAGGAATCCACCTCTGGCCCGCCCATGGGACCTAAGCTTCTTCACAACATGTGTTAATTCCAAGACAGACTATCCTGACAGAAAGCAAACCAGAAAGAAGTCACAATACACTTTTGGCCTAATTTTGTAGGTCATACAGGGTTAGCTGTACCACATTTTATGTGCTGAGCTAGCCTCAAAATGTCACCCAAACTTAAAGGTAGGAGAGAAAGCTCAACTCAAGTGGCATGACAATGTTGTGAGACAGCATGCGAAACTAGAGATATGGCTTTGGTCATCTTTTAACATACAATCAAGCATAGCTCTAAATTCAAAAACGCAATGTAGATCAGGCCACTGACCATAATGATTCTGTTTTTCGTGACCTAAACACAATCTTAGTTGTTTGAGATCTGAGGTTAAGTCATTGTTCACTAGGAGAGAGTCACCAGGATAAAGCCAAGAAAACAACTCATGCCATGCACAAGACATCAGTGTGAGTGACTCATGCAGTTGGCCAGGCACAGGGAAATCTCTTCACCATTGCGCAAAATGCCACACCACAAACAATAAATGTATATAATGTCTACGAAAAAGACTTTGCTAGAAATTTTGTCCAATGGCATGAATGTGATTCTTGCAACTGAAAGCGTATTTTGAACCATTTGTCCCAAGCTGCCATAGGGATCTCCTTTTCTAAAGGTGATGTTGATAAATCTTGACCAAGTATTCCTAATCATTTTCCAGAGCCATGTTACAGAGGTCCTTATTATTTGCAAAAATGTCCTCAGAGTGGCTGAAACTCTTGCAGAAAAACTTCATCTCTTATCCTGGATACAAAAACCACAGCTCCATGATACTTAATTGCAATAGATTCTAAGATGCTATGGTTTCTGTATCTTACCAGAACCAGAATGCCTGTAGCTCAGAACTGCATGGCATGCCAATGAGCTGTACAGGTGCCTTTCCTGGTCAATTTGGAGTGGCTCTAAGATGACCAGAACCTTCTCTGTAGCTGTCATTTAACTTTGAAATCTCTGCTTCTTAACCACCTCCTCCCCCTCCATGGCATCTCCAAAGACACTGAACAGATAAACAATGATACTTTCCTGTCTCCCATGGGAATGAGAACAGACATAACAGTAAGCAAATATGAGTGTGCACTCTGGTACCATGGAATTTACATTTGGCAAGGAGTGACAGAGATTAATTGATCACATATGTGGCAAATATAAATAAAAGGGATTTGGCGCTATAAAGGGAAAACACCTGGTTCTATGAGGGTACTGTGACTTGGGTATTCCTGAAAGGTTCATGCAGTGACAGCTTGGCACATAGGTAGCAGCACCAGGAGATGATATGGAAGCTTTTAAAAGTGGGGAACCATGGAGGTTCCTTCTGTCAAATGAGGGAGCTGGTGTGACCGCTCAGTAGTTCTTACGGGAGGACTGTTATGAAAGCCTGAGTTTGATCCCACCCAGTCTCTCTCCAGCTTCCTCTATGAGATATGGCAGCTGCTCCTGCATGCGCTCCACCATCACCACTCTGCATCATGTGGTTTACCTGAGAGGGCCTTCACAAGAGGCCTCAAACAATGCTACCACCGTATCTTTAGCTTTCCAAAACCATTAGGTACACAAGCCTCTCTGCTTCATAAGTGGCTTGCAATGTTTCATTATGGTGACAAAAGCTGGCCAGTGTGGAGAACATATCACAGAGAGACTGGCACAGACCCAAGGAGGATCTGCTGAGGTGGAGTCAGCTGAGCTGAAGCCGAAGGACGGGGGAAGCTGCAGTGTGGGGAGGCGGACGTGGAGAGCCCACCCTAGGGCAGAGGAGGTGGCCCAGGAACTCTAAGAGAGTTCCTGAAAAGAGAACAGAATGAAGGCGTAACACACAGGCTGCTCTGGAGTCTGGCACTGGATGGCCCAGAGGGCCCTGGTTTGAGGACAAGGGAGAACCATTACCCAGGCATGGTGGCACACACCTGCAATCCCAGCACTCGGGAGGCTGAGGCAGGAGGATCATTGTGAGTCTGAAGCCAGCCTGGGTTACAAAGTGAGCTCAACAATAGCCTGAACTGCATAGTGAGAACCTGTCTCAAAAAGACAGACAGACAGACAGACAGACAGACAGACAGACAGACAGACAGACAGAGCTATTAACAAGCTGTAAGCCTCTCAATGCTGATGCTCATTCCGTTCAGGAACATGCAGCTCAGAGCAGTAGCAGATTCCTAGGCTGCCCTTCTGCATCCTGCAGCAGCGTGTTTCCTGGGCGGCGCAGCTCTGGTCCTTGGCCTGCAGCGAGGTGCGTTCTTTCCACCACAATCCCCTTCCCTAGATCCTCCCATTCCATTCTCCCTAAATCACATCGCTCTCTTCAGCAACTGCGAGAGGGAGACCGACAGAGGAAGCGAGGCCCCAGAGGCTGCCCGAGCTCTTATGCTCCTACACAATCTGCGTTTGCCACAAGGAACCCTCCCTCACTCTTCCTCAAATAAAACTCTCACTTTAACCAAACTCCGCACGCATTTTCACCTCCGCCTGAGTGCTCCTACGCTGTCTCCCTGGGGTGGTCTTGGTCTCTTCCCACCCAACTGTCACCCCTCCGATCCCAGTCTGTGGAGGTGTCGGTGGCCACCGCAGCCCACTGGTGCCTCTCAGGGACTTTAGAGCTCTGGTGGGCCCTGCCTTCATATTTGCCACTAGTCAGATATGAATGCACTCTCACGTGATAGTCTACACCTGTTCACAACGTGTGTCTCTCCTCTTCCAGGGAAAACACATTTTAGAGGACGGCGGCCCTGTGTTCTGCTCTCTTACATCATCCACAGGTGAAACTTCCAGCATCAGAACCTTTGAGCTGACCCGCGAATGAGCAGCTGTTTCACAAACAACAGTGTCACCTAGTGGCGGGAAGGTTACATGGCTTCCACCGACTTTAATAGTAAGAGGACAGGGCCCTTGGAGACCGTTACTGAGCACCGATCCGACCCAAATTGCTTCCATTAATTACACGTGCTCGTACGCGAGAATTTCAGAAAAGGGTTTATGTGCTTTGCTCCTCCAAAGGCTCCCCCACCCTCCTGTGGTCCAACGGCCCACAGTGTGCTTCTCGCAAACCGCAACTTCCCTTTCCCGTAGGAAGATCACCCGAAGTTTTTACAGTGATTGTGAGACTTTCAGCTTTCGGCTTCCTGCGCAAATAGAAGGTTGTGTGGATCAGTGTTTATTTTGGAAACACAATATGTAATTGGGGAAGGAACTCGAGATGCTAGATATGACAGCCCGAGCTGAAGCTCGTTTCAAAGCTAAACGTGAGGAAGGCAGCGTGGGGCGGAGGGAAGCTGTGGGCTTCGGCTTCTGCAGGACGGCGCCCAACGCCAGCGCTTCCCCTTGACGGCTGCACAGACGGACTGCTTGGGCACAACTTCTCATGCAAGCGCAGCGATGACACATAGTATCCCAGGCTACTCTGGGAGCTCAGCGTATATAGTACTACACGATCCGACTCCAACTGGCAATGGGCAGTCAATAAAGTATAATTACCCTTTTGTTTCCAATTTGGTGTGTGTTTTTTTTGTTTGTTTGTTTTTTGTTTTTAATGGTTCTTTTTAATTTTTTTTTTCTTTCTGTATTTAGGACAGGATGTACAGGGTCTCACTATGGAGATAAGACTCGTAGTGATTCTGTTTTCAGCCTCCTGAGCCCTGGGATTACAGGCGCGCACCACGACACCCAGTCTCAGTCGCTATCTCAGCGCGCCCCGGGAGCGGTGCTCGCACGGCAGGCGTGGGATCGAACCTCGGTTGCTGCGCTCTGCCTAAGCAGACACTTCAGTCCTCTGAGCTCTCGGGCCGGCCCTTAAAAAATGTTTCTTAAATGAAAAAGCGTCACCTATTCTCAGGCTAGTTAAAATTACTTCATTTTTCTTAGTTTGAGATGCTTATTCTGTAAAATAATGTGAAGACTTATCTAAAATCTATGAAAATGAGGTGAAAATTCTCATCTACTGTAAACACTTAAACAAGAAAGGATTTAGAACAACTGGAGCCAACTCTAATGGTCTTTGCACATAGCACCTTAAAAAATGACCTCTTAACGAAGCTGGATTGGTGGGGGGGGAGCGCTAAGAATAAATCTGTGGTCAAACAAATTCATGGTGAAAATATCGAGTGGTGTATTGACTGGTGGTGCCCCCCTGTGGAGACAATGTGAATCACAATCAGCCTATTAAAACAATACAGACTGCGTTTTTGTAAATAATGTCTACTAAGTTTTCTAAGTTCTACCCAAAACGTAGGGTAAAACAAAGCTTGTCTTGCAAGTCTGTTTTTTTTACTTTTTATCCTGAACTTAGCAAGCTTTTTTTCATGGAAGAATATAATGTATGGTAGTTTATTTCCCAGTGATTCCCACAAGATAAATCTAAAGTAGCAGCAACGGACATTTCTTTGGGAATATCACGGAATATCTGGGATGAAGGAAAAGTGAAATCTCTGCCCAGAGTCCAGCTGTGCATGGCGCACCTCTCCTGGGTATACACCTCTCCTCGGAAAACATAAATCAGTGACTTCGCTCTTCCACGTGTTACGTGAGGCCTTAGTAATCTCTAAATCTAGAGGTTTAAAACAACAACAAAAAGCTGGGTGTGGTGAAGCACATTTATAATCCAGCATTCAGGAGTCTGAGGCAAGAGAATCCCCATGAGTTTGAGGCCAGCCTGAGCTCACTGTGAGTTCAAAACGAGGCTGAACTACCAAGCAAGACCCTGCACACACACACCCTAAAAAAGTAAAACAAACCCAAAAAAGAGATGTATTTCTTGCTCATGGTAATGGCTACTGCGTGCTGGCTGAAGCTCCACTCCAAGTTTGGGGTTTTCGGTTTTTTTCAGTGCTTGGCACTGAGCCCATGGCTTCAAAAGAAGCTACACCCTCATCCCTCTTCTTACGCTGAGACAGGCCTGATCAGTCGCTAAGCTTCCAAGCTGGTCTCACACTTGAAGCCCTCCTGTCTCGACCTTTGGAGGATTCCTCTGAGTTATTCCATTCTGGGACCCAGGCTGAGGAAGGAACACGAAGAGAGCCACGCTGCTTGAAGGGCAGGGGCAGGAAGAGAAGTAAACAGATGAGAAACCCCTCACGCTTCTGCCTGGATGCCCACAGGCCTTTGCAGTCACACGACTGAGCCAAAGCAGGCTGCGAGGACAGGCCAGACCTCACAGGCCAGCCAACGCGCTCCTCTCAAAGAGAAGGGCTCCGGAGAAGGGCACGGTGGGGCGGGGTCGAACTGCTGTGGACCCTAAATCGCTGCACTGTGTGAGAGCGCAGGTGGAACCACTTAGGGCCTCTCAGGCTGAGACGCTGCCAAAGACCCGCAGGTGCTAATCCTCTCCTGCCTGCGCCCAGCCCGCGGCAGGGTCAGCTGCCGGGACGACGCAGGCGCCCTCTCGCAGAGGTCTTGTCCAACTTTCTCGCTCGGAATTTTTAGTATTTTTAAATGTTTCAGGATGTTGAGGCTCCAATGATGTTGTGGGCGATGATGTCCAATCCTGGAGACACATCTCACAAACCCAAATGTTTCTTACAAAACGCGAACTGTACTTCCAGGCCTCGTCCCGAAGATTCCGATGTACAGGGCTCGGCTGCAGTTGCAGATGCTGCACTGTAGGAGATTCAGATGTAAGACGAGGGAGGGCATCGCTGAGCTCTAGGTCCCTCGCAGGAGCGAAACTGTGCAGTCTAGACTCAGTCGTTTCCCTTTTCCTTTTTCCAAAGAGGAGGAATTTTTGTTACATTTCTCGTCTAATTTTCTGTTTGTAACTTTTTATGTATGGATTCCAATCTAGTCAAAATTTGGCAGGTTTTAATAGAGAAAAAGATCAGACACTAGTTTGTTTAAAAGGAATTAATAATGAACGCTTGCTCTGTAAAAAAAGAGTCGGGTGGCAGAAAAGTAGCAAAGGGCGAAGACGTAAAATAATTGGGTAGCGCTGACCTCAGACAATAGCGAAGATGTGGTGGCGATGACGGCTTCTGTTTATTCTTTGGGAAAAGGCCTGGCTGTGTGTGAGATGCCTCTCCGAATCCCTAGGACAGTCTCACGAGCTACAAAGCTCGGCCCCCATGACCAGCTGCACACAAGTTAAATCACGAAGCGCAGACGCGCAGAAGCAGGATCCTCGCTCCCATCCGCGCAGCTGTAAAGCTCAGACTCTCCGCTACCGCACGGCTCAGCTTCCGGGGTTTCTTACGCTTTCATCGGCTCCATCCTCAAAGCTACAGGAAAAGGCAAAGAAACATTTCACCGCAGCAGACCCTGCCAGGAAGCAGCGCGTTCTGTGATGCCTCCCAAGGGGCAGCTTGTCAGTGATGTCCTCCTACTGCTGACTCAACCCCTCTCCTGGGACAGCTCCCTCTCTGCTGTTGTCCCTGAGGTGGCAACATCCCAGCTGATGACCACAAGTGTCCCCACACTTTGTCACTTCCTGAGTGTGTTTTCAGCACATTTGTCAGTCTTTAAAAAAAAAAAAAAGAAAAGAAAAGAAAATCTGTTTTGAGCCAAGAACCACAAACCTGATTTGCCTGCACCAGGCTTTCCCAGTCGAGGAGTCAGTGGGCAGGTAATTCTTGGCTGTGGGGCTCCACCCTGTGCATAGCATGGTGTGGGAAGAACCTGAGGATTCTACCCACTGGGTGCATACTCACACCCCTCCTCCCGCTCAGCGTGACCACCAGTAGTGTCTTAGACATGGCCTTTTCCCTTAGGGAACAAACTCACCCCGGTGGAGAACAACCTAGATCTTGTGACCATAAACGAGGACCTTTCATGACACCCTGGAAGCTGCCTGAGAATTACAATTTCAAGGTTCAAGTGACAGCCAGGCAGTGCCTCTGATCAAACCATCACATCCCAGAGGTGTGTAGTGGCTGGTACAACTCCGTGACTCGAGACCCATTAAAAACAATCTCGGATATTCCTAAGATCGTTGAAATAAATTATATTACTGATACTTGCGGCATGGACACGGATGGTCACAAGGATTAGCCATCACATTTCTCTTGAGAATGGCTCAGAAATAGGCCAGCTTTTGAGTCATAAATATTTTCATCCATCCTCATCCCTACCTGACTCCAAAAGCCTTGATCATCCAAAAGTGATGATCAAGATAATAAATGATAAGAATGACTTAATTGCACATATTCCTAAGACTGAGCTTTGTTTTCAATCGTCTAACAAAGAAATCATTTGATAGCAACAACAAACAAAAAAAGAAAACTAGCCAGAGAATTTTTCTTTACCAAATCCAGAGATTTCTATCAGGCTTGTAGACACAACAGTGTTTTCACATTGGTGAGATCAAGGTCTTCCACAAGGCGGAAGTTTCAGATCATATGTTGGGGTGTCGTCGTTGGGCTCATGCAAGAAGCTAGCTACCCTGTTGCCCACTGTCATCCAGGGCTCAGGAAGGTCTCCCATGGAAGATCAGGTAGCCATTCTGTTTTCCAAATGAATTGTGACTCTTTACTAAGATCAGTGTATTTGTGATTACCATTTTAACAGCCTTGGAACAACTGGAAGGCAAAGATTCACCTTCGTTTACTCAAAACCACATCCTCAGAGAATAGTATAAATGAGACGGCCAATGCATATTTATTAGACAACAGAAAAGGGGAAGTAAGCACCTCCTCACTGTAAGCGCCTTCCAGGACCCCAGTGTCCACCAAGGAGCATTTCACTTCTCTGCTCAACTTGAAGAATTCTGCCCGTCTACTCACCTAGAGGACCTAGGGTACAGAGCTTCCTGGTGGGCAGTGGCCGAGAGCTCAGCAGCATTCTTTCACCCTCCAGAGCCTCTTGTCTTCTGAGGAAGGGAGGCCCAGAGACAGAGATCTAGTCCTGGATCCCACCTGTGCCTGAGGCCTGCCAGGCTCCTCAGATTTTGTGGAATTTTCGTTTAAACTCATTTGCAGGAAAGTTCTGTCAGTTATAAACTAACGAGTCCTAAATAATACTTTTCTCAGAAATGCTCAATTTATTGGCATTGTTTAGAATATTAAAGCACTGAGAGGTAAGCCAGGCACGTCACTCTCTTAGACTGCTGGCTCTACAACCATCCATCCTGTACTGCTGCCACCCTTCATTTTGAGCCCTTTCAGTCACCTACACAATCTATGCGGTTCCCAGAAGCCAGACTTCTGAGAAATATAAAATCTACTACAGGTTTCTGGGAAGGCAAAGCCACCTTTTTGACCAGAGAAGACCACTTGGAAAGTGGGGTCACGCTG
>PVKN010042303.1:0-10418 GCA_004027915.1 Capromys pilorides
TTTTCTACCAACTACTGCTCTGACACTGCCCCCCCCCCTGCTCAGTCTGATGCACAGCCCTGAGTGCCACTGGCCCCTGCATTGTTATATAGAGATAAGTTGTGTTAGTTGCTTTTTCAGGCTATAGAAACTCAGACCAGCTAACCGATGATAGTTTTCCATCCTTATTTTTTTCATAGACAAACATCATTGAGTTGAACTATGTGTGCATGTTCATACCATCTTTGATATTTCTTGGTAGTTTTAAAATAAACAGAGTGATAAAGTAAAAAAGAAAATATGTTTGGTATGCATTTACCTGCTTTTCCAAGGAAGGCTTTATTTTGGTCTTAAATGTACAGTAGAGGCAGTAACTGTACAGTGCATTCCCTGTGCTTGGTGTCCTCTCATCCAGTGAGGACAAACCTGTGACACTCATGCTGCAGTGAGCCTAGAAGGTTTTCCATCTTTAGTTCATGCTTCTGCTCCACTGTTTACAGAATCCCCAGTGGCTTTTTCTGCTTACTGACTTCTGTAAGCAGACAGGAATGAGCACCCTGAGGTTTTGATTAAAAAAAAAAAATTAAAACACCTCTGAACATTGCAGTTGAAAGTAGAAGCCTGTTTCTTGATCATATGGTATTTATGATTTCAACTTCTGTTGTTATTGGTTTCTTCTACCTTTTATTTCCAGGTTCACCAAATCCCACAGGGAGACAGACAAATGAGACCACCCAAGCCCAAGAGGAGGAAGATCTCCAGATAACAGAGACTACTCTACTAATGCACAGTGTTTATCCAAGGGACGCACACAGGTGTATGTGTACATGGATTGACGTGGCCATGTTCTATCAGTATTTTGACTATGGCAGATAGCTACCACCACAGCAGGGTGCTAAAAGAAGGAGTGATGCGTGTAGTTTTTGGTGAGGAAGGGTGATAAGTGCTGGAAAAATCAATCAGAATCCCTGTGTGATGAAAGTGGTCAATGGTCAAGAGATTACTGAGCAACTCTTTTTTATGACACTAAAATTGTGATTAAAGAAATAGTCCAAATGTTTCTGAAGAATTTTCAATGTTGTATATAGAAAATACAGAATTTCATGGCGATATCAAAATTGTAAATATTGTACAATATTGTCATGTACAAGCGTACCTAATGCACACTTTATCTTTTATTGTACAAAAGAAATAGTGTACAAAATTCTTTGGTTTCTATGGAGTACACCTACCAGAGACTACCAATGTAAAGTGATAAATAAAAATACAACCTAAATGCTTTTCTATGATAATGTAAAAGATGCTGTTTTTGTACTTAACAGCAGAGAAAAGGCATGATGATGTAATATGTTAATTATGACATAACACTACACACCACTGAGTGTCCATTTATAATGTCTATTTGGAATGAACCTTGCCTGAAATCACTGGACTCAGTTTTGGGTAGCTAGGAAATTGCAACCTTGCATATTTCTAAAGGGATGAGGGCTCACAGGCATAAATTAAGAATTCAGAAACTGCAACCATTTGTTGCATATTTTTTTTACCTAAGTTTTAAAATAGAATAAGTTTTATATAAAAAAAAGCTTAGATGGAATATTTTACTCAGCCAATTCTGTAGTTAGTATTTGATAGCCACCTGCTACAGTAGGCATCTTATCACCACCAATTCTCAGAACTAAGTTTTTGGTTTTTTGGTTTTTTTTTAACAAATGATACCTGACAAGGTAAAATTTCTATTTTCACATGCAAAAGCAAAAGCCAACTTTGAAACTATTACCAGAGGCAAGGGTGATTATAGTTGAGTTTCTTCGTAGTGGCCAAAATAAATACCAACCATCAAAGCAGATTTCATGTCTATTCATGAGTATTACTTAACCCAGAAGTGAAGGTGGTTTACAAAATTATTAGCGATGGTAATTTTTTATCAGTATTATGTAATATATCAGATTTATTTTATTTAAAGAATTATTTATATCATTAACAGATTCTTATATATACATATATATAAATATATATATAAAATGTGGCTGAAATGTGCAGGTTAAATCTGTTAACCAAATTATTTATATTAAGCAAGAAAAATGTGAAACAAATGTAGAGAGAAAATACTAATATACAAACCTAAAACTGTGAGCCATTGTAAAGTACAAGGTAATTAATAAGAATTGTAGCACAACATCATTTTCCATCTCTTTTCCACAACTTTTGCTGGTGGTGGCATCCTACTGCCCCACGGTACATGAGTGAAGCTGCGGGCTGCAGCCTGACTTCAGTGTACAATCGCCCAAAGAATGCATCTGCTGTCCCTTTCTCCGGGTCCACCAGCCTCCACCACAGACTGCTTCCAGCACTGCCGGTCCCCGGCGCGCCCGGGTCCACTCAGCAGCGTGAAGTTCTCCAGTAGCCTGCCCTGGACGCCGCCACTTCTCCGCTCCTCTTTCCCTGCCCTCACTCCTCAGTCCTATCATGTAGCAGAGTTCCAGTCACTCAGGAAAAAAGAGGCCAAGGTCTTTCCTCAAGTGAGTTTCGGGGGCCCCCAGCACAGAACACGCTGCCTGGGCTCATGTCTGGCAGCAGCACTTCTTAGTTCTCACTGGCTCCCTGTGTCTTTGTCTCTTTTCTACCCCCTCACCCCGACACTCAAACCTGGGGGAGCGAACTGGGCACAGTTAGATTTCCGGCCTGGAGCAGGACCTCTTCCTTGAGGGGTGGGTTCACTCTCTTTTTCTGAAGTGCTGAGCCTACCTGCCTAGCCCCTTTACACAGTCACAAATGTTTATGTACGTTTACTTGACATGCTTTTGTTAGACATTTGATACATTTAAACCATTAATGTTTATTTTTTGCAACAACCTGCTTTTCTACTGTGTTATCTACACAACGTGTTTCTTCACAGACAGGCACATGTATGTGTTTGTGCATTGGGTGTGTCCATCTGTGTGTCAAGTGTTGACATATGAAGACGTTTTTAACCTTTGCCTTTCTGTCTTCAGAGTGAGTTTGGGGCAACCAAACCTTTTTGCTGTTTTGAGCGAATTCGGTGTGTGTTTTCCCACTACTGTGTAGTTTACATCAGTAATCACGTAAAGTATGTTTCTACCCATGACGTCAATGGTTGCGTATGACTTTGCTGTGAGTGCTAGCTAGGAATAGCCGTCTCAGACCATATGAGGGGTTTTTTCCTCTTTCTTACCGTTAAATGGTTTCATGTAAGTAGTTAGTGTAATTATTGTTAGTATTTTAGGGCAATGAGTGCTTTAAGTTTTTTTTTTTTAGATGTTGCACCTTCTTTATAATTAAAAATTGGTCACTCATACTTCAATTCTGCCCATCAAGCCATTTCTTTATCTTTGTATTGAAGCTGTTTCATTTTTTTAAAAAAATGAAGGCTAGCCCTTAGTCTATGCTAGTACATTTTTTATTCCCTAAAATAAACTTTTTAAAAAACAAATCCAAGAATGGGAACAGAATGAATTTTTTTCCCCTTTAAAGAACATAACAGTTGCTGCTGGATAAAGGAAATCTAATTTTGTGTCCCCAACAGCCCTAGGAAGCACATGGAGAATAAACTACACATCCCAGTAGTTTTTAAAGAGTTTTTTAAAGAGTGAACCTTAACTGAGCAGCTTTTGTGTGGCTTGTCTTGTTTATAACATTAATTGCATTTTGAATGAAAATGCTGTAAAAACATTCGTCCCTCCAATATCATGGGCCACATGTGGTCTTTCATTTAGACTCCTACTTTGAGTTTCTGTTATGTCTGTTTTTTAAATAAGCATAGGTTTTGTACTTAAACATGACCCTGCAGAATGGTGAGAGGAGCAGAGGGTTGTTGTTTCACTTTCTGTAAGTTTTAGGAAGATTCTCCTATCACGTGGGTTCATTCCTTTTTCATTTTGGACTATGATATCAACATATCAACTCTGGTATCAATTTACAGTGTTCTTTGAAAGTCACAATTTTGCATTAGGATTTTAAAACCTAAGATGCTCAAGATGTTTGTGGCTTTGTTCCTTCTAAAAAGAAAGTGAAGATTCTAGATCTTACTGAAAATTCAAAATCTTGTTTATTTTACGCACTTATGCCCACGTGGTATAATGCAAGACTCAAGACTCAAGATTTTTCAGTGGCTATAAAATGAGTTGTGTGTTACTTGCTTCGTTTGGGGATATGAATGAAAGATACCAACCAACCATTACTATAATACTGAATTAGTTTATCTCTTTCATTCACTTTCTCATATTTGATTAGCCAAAGAGGTAAGAATATTAGTAATTCATATGTGTAACAACACAGGATGAATATTAAATCAGTAAGCCAAAAAGCAATAAACAACTGAAGCATGGTATATCCTGCTAACAGTGGGGAGTCTGATATAGAAAATATATATATTCAGCATTATCTTCACAAATGAAAGATTAATTTGTATCTACTGTAAATATGTGTTATCAACCTTATCTGCTTTATACACACTGTGTGTGTACTTCAGTGATCTTTTATAAACCGGAAAAATGGTTGATTTAATAATTTGTTATGTAAATACAAAGTTGTCTATATATTGGAAAATTTGATGCCAGATGGCCTCATTAATATACAACTGTGTTTTGTAATATCATGCCTTTATGGGTTAAGTATAAATACACTGGAATGTCTATATAGAAAAGATGAAGTTTACATTTCACTTGCATTTCAAATGGATATTTTTGTCCCCAGGGTTACATTATTAGGAAAAGAAAATGATCTAAACATTCTCAATGTGAAAAACAAATATGGTTTTGATATCACTGAAACTCTTTTTCACACCAAAGAATCTGTTCATCTCTATGTTAAATGCCTTGCATTACAAGATCTCCATAGGTAATTCATTGATCTATGTCAAAAATCTTACCTATGAAAACTACACAAATTGAATTATTCTGCATAAGACATAGGCTGCACAACTTTACAGTATCAGGCAGGCAGAGAAAAGGCACAGCCTTCTTACTGGGCTTCAGCTTATTTTTTGCTTTGTTTCCATACATTTTGGAAAGCACAGAGAAATAGGGCCTGATTCTGTGGGCACAGGTATGTGTACAGTGTTACCTCAGTGCAGCGCTTCCGTATGTTGACCTATGACATTTCAGCCAGGTCTTTTCTGTTTGATGCCCTGTGCATCATACAATGTTTAGCAGCATCTCTGGTCTCAACCCACAAGTGACCTGTGGCACCCCCTCCCAAAGTGTAGGAATCAAAAATGATTTCAGCTATTACCAAATGTCTCTTGGGATGGAAAAGCTTAGGGGCTCAAAATAAGACTTGAAAACCACGACCATAAAGGAACTGTTTTCACAGCATAAAGTGCAGATCGATTTGCATCTAGAAACTGATTCCTAGAGTCCTAGCCAAACTGATTCCTAGCCAAAATTTATACCAAAGGAGAGCTTCTGAGCCTGTGTTTAAGGAGATAAACACATTAGCATTGGCTTCACTTGAACTCGACAGTTTACATTGCGAGATCCGAGACAGTAAGTTTTAAGAACTCCCTGGATTAGAAGAGTTACCTAAATATTGCAGCTTAGATTTTGTAAGAACATACTGTGTTCTAGGTAGTGCAAGGAGTTTTGGTAATGAGATGCTTTCAGATGGCAGTATAGCTGTCTCCTCAGGCCAAGAACAGGAATGCTCCCGGGGACCAGCTGGGTTCAGGTACCAGTAGTTCTAAATTGCTTGTAATCAGTTCTGACAAGTAATGCAGAAGATTTTACAGATATTGTGGATGTGTTTACTCATTCAGTAAATATTCACTGAATGCCGAACACTGTGTGCTGCAGCAGGGACACAGCAGCAAATAAGGCAGGCCCGTCTTCTCCCCAAACAGAGCTGATGGAGGAGATGCCAAATAAGTATGTAAATATGATAAATGATGCTAGTAGATTAGAGGGGAAAAATCACAGGGCTATGGACTTGTTTCCCAGCGATGGAAGTTTGAAGGAGAGTAGGAGAAAGATGCATAAGAATCAGGCAAAGAACTGCATGGCATGGGAAGGGCAAAACAGTGTGTTAGAGACATAGAGCAGCCCGTGCCAAGACCAGGATATTAGAAGAAACAGAAACAACAATGGCTGGCGAGTGATAGGGCCTGGGCCTGTTTGCTTTTCTTTCCTTTTGCATGCTGGGGATTGAGCACAGAGCTCTGTGCTTGTTGGGTAAGTGCTCTGTAATGGAGCCATGTTCTTAGCTTCTGAGGAAGTCTTGTTAGCACTTTTGCATGTCATGTAGTGATGGAGAGTTATCATGGTCTTGTAAGGGGCGGTATGATAAAGGATATGTTTTAAAAAGATTATTCTAGCTACACTGTTAAGAAGGAGTAAATTGGAGGGACAAAGACTAAAGACCATATATCTCACTTGAAGGCAGTGCTTTTAAAAAAGTATGCACTTCTTCAAAAAGTAAAACCTAATTCCAGACCCACAATAATGCTTCATACTACACTTGCCGAGAAAAATTCCACCCCAGTCTTATGATATGTATGCAAATATATGTATATATATATATGTGTGTGTGTGTGTATATATATATATATATGTATATATACACACACACACACACACACACACACACACACACACATTTACTTTGCAATAGATATTGAGCATTCTTAATCTGAAAATCTGATATCCAAAAGCCAAAGCTTCTTTTTTAGTTCAAAACTGTTTTGAGTTCCAGTGTGATACAAGTGGAAAATTCCACACTGGATTCCATATGAGTCAGAGTCAAAGTGTAGGTGCTCTCAAAATACTACACAAAATTAGCATTGGGCTCTATGTATAAAGTATATATGAAACAACTGAATTTTGTGTTTAGACTTGGGTCCTATTCTCAAGATATTATGTATATGTAAATATCCCAAAAGACAAAAAGAAGACCCAGATTCATAACACTTCTTTTCCTAAGGATTTCAGATAAAGGATACTCAACCTGTAGTCATGAAGAAATGCTATTCTGCACAGTTACATTTACTGCCCATAAAATTATTCCCCATCTGTTCTACACAAATAGGAAAGTAATAGGATTTCTACTTTGACTACAGAGGCCGGGCTAATCACTTAGCTGCACAGGTAAGTGCAGGTCAGGGGTGGGTCTTTGGTGTGAGCACCTCCTCTAGGAATCAGAAGCTGTTGTGGAAGGTGCATGGTGAACATTAATGACTACAGAGCACAAGAAATCAGGACAAGAAGGGCCAGGGCCCAGAACAAGGCCTTCTGACTGTGGAGAGCCCTACCTCACAGCCAGGGAGACCACAGTGGCCTTTCTCAGCCATTGAAGCACAGGACTACTTTCTCCTAGATATCCCCAGCCACAATTAGCTTCTGTATTCAATGAACAGTGAGTTTTTTTTTTTTTTTTTTTTTGGGGGGGGGGGGGGGGTGGTGTCAAAACTAGTTATCAGTTAAGAAAGGGACAGTGCAATAAGGGCAGCCAACCCAGAGGCCAGCAGCAAATAGCCATTAGAACAGCTACAAACTGGGCCCAAAGAGTCGTGATGTAGAAACAATCAAATCTAGGTAGTGCCACTAGCTTGTTATTTGATTTAGAGTAAGTTACCTAACTTATGTGAATTTAGCTTCCTCATCTGCAAAGACGGAATAAGAATAGCGCCTCCTTCAGGGGGTGATTGAGGTTCAAATGAGACAACACAGAGAAAGCCCTCAGTGCCTGGCACATAACAGGCACTCAGAGAATATTCCTTACAAAACTGCAACATATGAAAGATTTTTGATTAGCAAAGAAAACTCCTGCCAGTGAAAGGTATCATCTAATGTAGGAGGAATGAAGCTGGGCCTGGTGGGCACCCCTGTAATCCCAGCACTTGGGAGGCCTAGCAGGAGGACAGCTGCAAGGTGAAGGCCAGCTGGGGCTACATAGTGAGTTCAAGGCCAGTGTAGACTGCATAATGAGACCATGTATCAAAAACAACCTCACGAACAAAACAGTCTCACATGGCTGTGTCTTCTGAAGAGACTCAGAAGGTAGGCTAGGGTTTGCCTGTCCAGGGTGGCACTGGTACAGAGAACAGACTCACATATCCTTTTACCTTTTTTTTTTTTTTTCATTTTAAAGAGAAAAAGTTAAAATAGTAAAATATTTTCAAAATAGATTAGTAAAAGTTACAATAATTAATACATTGTATATTGTTGTCTTGGTAGTATTCAGAGTATAAGATATCAGACATGAAATCTTGTCCACACGATATTAGCACAAACTTTTCTTTTCAGTGAACTAAAAGAAATGAGCTGTATAACTGTCTTAACTGTCTTGTTTATAAATATATTTTCCCTTTCTTCCTTTCCCTTTTCTCGCATAGCAGTGCATTTTTTTATTTTGAACAATTTCTTCTCAATTCGCAATTTCTATTCTACATGTTGGATTTTATTTACTCTTTCAGTTTCTTACCTTAGGGAGATAACCCAATGTTTACACATGTAGATCTGATTTATTTCATTTATGTATATGGTCTCGAGTTGCAGCCATTTACCTATAAAATACTCCAATTTATATTCCTGTATGGCTGAGTAGTACTCCATTATAAAAAAAAAAAAATTCATTCTTCAGTTGATGGGTATTTGGGTTGTTTCCAAAATTTAGCTATGACAAATTGTACTACTAAAAACATGAGAGATGTTTTTTAATTCTTCTGGAAAGATACTCAGAAGGGGACTAGCTAGAGCAAATGAAACCTCTAATCTTAGGTTTTTGAGAAACTACAACAGTAATTTTCCCAGTGGTTGTAGCAGTCTGCACTCCCACCAACTGTGGAGAATGGTTTCTTTTTCCCCACTGCCTCTCCAGCATTTGTTACTGGTTGACTTCTTGATGATGTCTATTCTTTCTGGGGTGAGATTGAATCTCAGTGTTGATTTAATTTGCATCTCTCAAATGACCAATGATGTTCAACATTTTTTGTGTATTTATTTGTCATCTGTATTTTTTCATTTAAGAAGTGTGTATTCATCTCAGATGCCAATTTTTGGATTGTATTTTTGAATTTGGGAATCATGATTTGTATGTTCAATTCTTTGTACGGTCTAGATAGAAATTCTTCATCTGAGGGAAAACTGGCTATAATTTTTTCCCAGTCTGTAGGTTTTCTTTACATTCTGTTGGTGGTTTATTTTGTTATGCAAAGCTTTTTAATAAGATGAGTTTTGTTGATTCTTTATAATTTTTCTCTTCTAATCTAGATTTTGTTTATCAAGTCTCTAAACTTAGTGTTTCTGTGTTACTGTTTAGATCTTTGATCCATTTGATTTTGACTTTAGTGTATGGTGATAACATAGGTCTAGTTTTTAGTCTTTGGCATGTGAAAAACCAGTCCTTCTGGCATTCAGTGAAGAGTCTTTTTTTTTTTTTTTTAAAGCAATTTTATTTTATTTATTTATTTATTTATTTATTTATTTATTTATTTAGTGGGACCAGGATTTGAACTCATGACCTTGCACTTGCCAGGCAGGCACTTGAGCCACAGAGCTATCTCCCCAGCCCCTATCGAAGAGTCTTATCTTCCTTCCAGTGAACATATTTGGCTCCTTTGTCAAAGATAAGGTGGTTAAGTGTGTTTGGGTTTGCTTGCACATCTTCTGTTCCATTGATCCTCAGGCCTGTTTTGTTGTTGTTGTTATTTTTGTTTTTTCCAGTGCTGATTTTATCACAGTAGCCTTGCAGTATAATTTCACCTCTGGGAGTATGATATGCCAGACTTGCCTTTATTGTCCAGGATTGCTTTTGCTATTCTAGGTATCTTCTGGTTCCAAATGAACTTAAAGAGTGTTTTTTCTAGGTCTGTGAGGTATGCTAATGGTATTTTGTGTGTGTGTGTGTGTGTGTGTGTGTGTGTATGTGTGTGTGGTACTAGGGATTGAACTCAGGACCTTGAGCTTTCCAGGCATGCACTTATTCCACTGAGTTATCTCCCTGGCCACTAATGGTATTTTGATTGGGCTTGCATTAAATCTGCAGAGCAGTTTTGAAAATATTGTCATTTTTATTATGTTGTTATTCCTATGGAAGAGCAAGGAATATCTTTCCATTTTCTGCTATACTCTTGTGTTTCCTTTTTTATAATGCTGTATTTTTCACTGTACAGACTTTTTACATCCTTTGCTAGATATTTGTTTTTTAGATGCTGTTATGAAGGATGTAGTTTCTCTACTTTCTCTTTTGTGAGTTTATTGCTTGTATACAGCAATAAACTACTGATTTTTGAATGTTGACTTTGTATCCTATTACACTATTGAATTTGGATATTAAATGTACAAGTTTTTGGTGGAGTTTTTAGGGTCTTCTATGTAGAGTATCATGTCATCTGCAAATAATGACAGTATCCCTTCTTCATTTCCAATCTTTATACCTTTTTTCTCATGTCTCATTACTCTGGGTAATGTTTCCCATTCAATTAT
>PVKN010042304.1:0-10408 GCA_004027915.1 Capromys pilorides
AACTACAAAAATAAAAGGGTCTGAAAGGATTTCATTTCATATTGAAAGTGAATTTCTAAGAAGCTCCAACTAGCAAGAATTTAAAGCCCTTATCTACCACAGGTAGCCTGAGTTAACCCATACTATATGCATTGGTATTTAGCTTTTTGAACTATAGACAACAGCTCTGTGCTTACCACTGACCCCAAACAGCTTTGCTGTTCCTCTTCTGAACTTATACTGTAGGTGATCGACCATAGTCCTTTCAGAAAAGTGTAACGGTGTTCCCTCGTCACACCAGGCATTGCTTCAAAGCTCACAGCTCCTGCCATGTTCAAGGCCTTGACATAAAAATGTCAAGCCTTGGATATAAAATTTTCACCCTTTGCTGTGTTTAAATCATCTTTAGATCATGTTTACACCTAAAGTAACATAAATGTTTTATACGTATTTCATAATGTAATGTTTACAAAACAGAGACATAATAAAAGCCTGTACATATTCATAGCAGATGCAAGTATTTTTTATCTGCTATTTATTAAATCCATGGACGCAAATTCTTCAGAAAGTGAGGCTGTCTGTATTTGGTGAAAATGAACCAAAGACACAGAGACAACCAATGTGTCCATATTTTCCAGTTGGAGCTAGGACTTGTCCCCTCATCTCTTGGTCTGTAAACCTCTGTTTTGGTTTATATCTAGACATCCCTGCAAAGCCGCGCACACTGCTAGGCCAGGCGTTGGGGGGGTGCGTGGCTGTGGGGTTGGGATTTCTCTTGGCGAATCTGCCCACCAATGCATTGACAGGTAAATGCGGTGTGGGCAGGTGAAGCCTACTTAAAGAAGGGGTCACGGGGTCTCTTGGCAGGGCATGGCTCTGTTTCCTCTGTCATCCATGAATGATTCCTCACTGCGATGCTCCTCTACCTTGACGCCTTGACTTGGAGCCAGCTGACGAGCGACTGACCCCTCACAAGCTGTGAGCTGGCACAAACCTGTCCTTAAAGCTCTGGGCATTGTGTCTCAGAGAGAAGAATGTATCTAAGACTCTCCACAGGCTCTGTCCCTGTGGCAAGATCGCTGGCCGGAGGACTTGAAGGCCGCGCTCGAGTTCCCTGATTCCTTGGGAAGTCTAGGAGAGGTGATTTTGGTCAGAGTATGAAAGGCGGGAACTCTTGTTTCCTTCTACCTGTAGACTTCTTAATTTTTTTCTAATACAATCTCCTTGTTAGACCCTACAAAAACCTTTTTGTTTGTTTTCTTGTTTTTTAACATATTTGGTGCAGGGTTTCAGTACACAGCTGTCATTTGTAGTGGTCCTTCTGTCTTCATTCTCCCCAGCGCTGGGATTATAGGCGTGGCCACCACACCCAGACTCGGTAGCCAGCTCAGGCAGGGTCATGGTGGCCTGTGGTACCAGGGATTGATCCTGGTCCCTGTGCTTGCCTAAGTAGGCGCTTAGTCTGCTGACCTGTCTCGGCGGTCTCCTACTAAAATCTTAACAGAGGTCACATGGAGATGAAAAAAAGCCACCAATTTTCCATTTTCCATTGGAATTTAATTTAGAGCCCAGGCAGAGGCACTGAGATCCATCCTCGGTTGCTGCTGTGTGCTGGCTGCTGTGCATCTCCTTCCAAATCTCAGACCTTGTCCCGTGCACCCCGGGTCCCTCAGGGACTCTCTCAGCTCGCTTACCTGATGCTGTGGGATGCAGAACATGGAATGCGCTGCTACACTTGAGTGCTGTTTAGGAATACCACTTTAGTGCCCGGTCAGAGTTGCAGGAAGAGAATAAAACTCTGCTCTTTTGAAATGCACTATGAAAGAGACACTCAAAACACAGTACCTGAGGTCAAGAAGTCACATTCACGCTTAGGCCTTGTGGCTCCACTTGCCTCATGGGTAGACTCATCCTTGTGTGACCAAGGAGAAAGAGGAGTCTCTTTCGACTGCACATACATTTCTTTTTCTCACTTTGAGTACTGATAGAAGGGTATATTTGGTTAATAAAAATTCAACAAATCCAACCAAGTGGCTGGGAACCTTATCCTTCAGTACTAAGTTTTAATATTGAAAACAACAACAGCAACAAAACCCACATGCATGTTCCATAACGTGGTCTTCACTTGGCTGGCTCACCTGTTTCTCAAAATTCTATTTCTATCAAGGTGTGATGAGTAGAGTTAGCAACTGCGCCTCTGAGATGAAAAGCTTGCTGAGTATCTAACAGAATTTTAAATTCATAATTAGAGCTATTTTCTTGGTGCCAGGGACTCAACAAAACCTGTGGTGGTCTCGGCGAGGTCTTTTGTTATTTTCACATCAGCATGTTTCTCAACCTGCTCACCTGCAAAGAATTCTGGTGTGGGAAATACACTTAAAAAAAAAAAAACACAAAAAAACAAAACAAAACAAAAAAACAGTCCACATCTGAGTGAAAGGATTCTGATACAGCAGAGTCATGATCTGTCCCTGACTATATTAATGAACAAAATTCTGGGGCTGGTTCCACACTTTCAGGATGGACTTGAAGCTTGAACTTTATAGTTACAGTTGTCTGGACACTCTGCTCCCAGGGGTGCATTTTGCATAAAGGTGTTCCACTTCAGCCTGCACTTGGGACAACTATATTCTTCACATGTCTTTATTTTTAAGTGAAGTATGTTTTTTTCTTTTGATCTGATGCAGATTTCTTTTTTGGCAGTGGTGGTGTTCATTGTGTTCTTTCCTGTTTCTCCTTTTTGGTAAGATTTTGTTTTCAAGAACCAAGAATGATGTCCATATGGGCTTTATCATCTCTCCTATTAGAGCTCAGTGTGACATGGCATTCCTACCAGCTATGATGACTGCACCCGGTTTTCTCTAGAACAATTTGTGACCAAACTGGTGTATATGTTGCGCCCTAAGGTAAGGTTAAATATGGCTAATGTTGAACTTTCATTTTTTCTTTGTCCTATGCACATATGCAAAATAAAACCACACTTAAAAACTGGGCAGCAGAATAGCTGTTCATAAAAATAATCAAGGTAGGCATCTGGTTAAGACATGTGCTCAATTGTTTTGTTCAGCTTATTTCGAGCTCAGCATTTTCAATGTTCTGTAAGTAAATAAAGCAAATCTGTAGAAAGTCTGTATTGTTTCTCTCTCGGAAAACAACTCATTAAAATAACTTCTAATGGAGCTCATTTTCCATTTAATCTGTTTAGCAAGTTGGTCTCCCAGTTAAAGTAGAAATGTGTGTCTATTCCCCTATAAACTCTGATTTCCTTAGGTCTGGGGGATTCTGTGACCCACCCAGGTACTTAGTAGATCTTAAGTGAATGATGGGCATTTAGTTTTCGAATGAGCAGCTGTGCCATTGAAGCTGGCTATTGGGATAAATATTGACCATTCCCACTACTTGGTGGGCTATTGCTCTACCACCATGGCTGTCTTCTTCAGTGGTATCTTGAGGTCAGTGAGGAGACAAAAGTTCACCATGTGGTTCGCATGCTTGAGGGTCATAGCTTATGCACCTAATTCTAGTCTTGGCATTGTCTGGTAATTTTACTTCTACACTTAAATAAATCCTTGGCATCAGAAAGGGTGGTTGTTATTTTAAATGTATCCCTGTATATGACGCTTACGAAGTTGCCCTGGGAGCATGATCACATCTAGCTGAGGGCAAAATGCAGAAAACCTAAAGAGTTGAAGGAAAATATAAATAAGACCCAGTGAAGGAGAGGGTGGGGCCTCTTTCTAGTAAGATTCTCTTCAAAACTTAGGAGTCAGTGGGCCAGGAGGTGCATGGTTAAAACGCAGAAGCAGGAACTACAAGTAATGGAAGGAGAATGAATGGGTAGACCAGATGCCCAGAAATAACTCATTTATAGATCTCTTTATAAAGAAATTTTTCTCCCAGAGTTCCACACTTTCTATTTTTTTTTTAAAGGATTAGGTGTTTAAAATCATGAAATATTCCTTCACATAGAAAAATATAAAGAATAATTTAACAAATACCCTTGTATCAGGAAAAATCTTTAGGAAAATGTTTTTTAATGTTGTCTTTATATACTTAAAAATTACTATGTTAAAAATCCTGCATTCGTCACTTGCTTTCATTTTCTTCCACTCACCAGAACTTATAAGTCTAATATTTCTGTCTTACTGAACTACTGATTTCAATTATTGTACGTTTTGTGTAAGGTTTTAAACCTGGCTTTTGTATTCCGATCATAAGTACCCAGCATCGTTTTGTTTTGTGATCAGCTCTTGCTATGTAATTCAGGGTGGTTTCCAACTCACTTTGTACCTGAGACCGGCTTCAAATTTGTGGCAGTCCTCCTGCCTCAGCTTCCCGATTCATGGGATTACTGGAGTAGGCCACCAGGCGGGCACTAGGGTTCGTTTTGCCTCAATACATGTGCTGAGTTTGCTGGTTTTTCTGTCTGTCTCGCCTCTCCGACTTCTGCTAAAACCCCACTGGATCTACTGGTTCTGATCTCTGCCCTGGGCTGATCTCTGCACTTAGTTTGTGAGTCAGAATAAAGGAAAGTAGCCCTACACTGGATAACCAGAGACCCACACTTCTCGAACCCAAAGTTCATTAATTTTCATAAAGAAACACTTTTTGGTTCAATTCCAGATTAGCAAATTGGTTGTTTTGAACAGTTGTCCAGCTTTATAGCTGCTTTTTGGCAAACAGATTTGTTGACTCTTCGCTTATCTTCCTGGAGTGAGATCCCCATTCTAATTTCTTTTACTTCATGATTTATAGGGCACTCTCATTTGCTAAGTGGCTGTGTCTTGCCTTTTGTTGTGAGTCCCTGAACCAGCAGAAGTGTTTTCCTTTCCTCTCAATTGTTCGTTTGCATGTGGATTTGACCTAGATTTGCTCTTTCGTGGTGAGCCAGTGTCTTTAGTTACATCCAATTTTGTTTACTCGTTTATTAGCTTTTGATAGACTGAAGATAATGTTGAGAAAAATGCTTTATCTCACCTCTCTTCCCTATGTTAATAAATTATCAATTCCCAGAGAGCAGCCTTTCTTCTGCCACACCTGATTCCTTTGGCCTTGATTTTCATATACTAATCTTAAAGAACAAATGCAGAACTCACTGTTGGTGACAAAAATTTATGGAGCTCCCTGCCACGCATTGCCTCTCCCCCTTTTTTGACTTCTAACTTCCTATTAACCTATACTTTATTCTTATGGTCGTCTCGGGCTCTGCATCATAATGGCTTTCTTTCCATGAATAAATAGTGCCCGTATAAAGCTTCAGGTAACAATATCTTCACAAGAGAGCACCTCAGATGATTATTCAGTAATAAGTGACAAGCAAAATGATCCTGACTTTCCTGGGTAGTAATAAATATCCCTCACTACTTAGTCATGATGGCCAGTTTCACCAATCTGGAGGGATGATGGGAAGCGTGTGCTGGCCGTTGCTTTGGGGCTGCTTCCTGTCTACCAGGCTCACCTGCATGACTGGAATTATTTTATGTCATTCTTGTTCCCAACAACAACAACAACAGCACAAACCCACAAAGTAGGTATGATTAGTATTCACATTTAGAAAGCTAGGATATTGAAGCATAAACCCCACTATTCGAAAAACAGAGAAGGCAAAGACCAGCCTGCTGTGGCTCTTGACATGCTGGAAGAGGTGATGGCCATGCCCTAGGGACGGCTGTGCTCCTGATGCTAGAGAAGTGTGACAAAGGCTGCACTAGGGCTGTGTTTTGTTGCCAGGTCTGAAATTCCCAGTGATGTCAACTTCCGGAGTAGGCCGGTATTGTCCTTCCTCTGATGGATATGGTATTTTTCACGCAACAGAGATGCGAGACTTACACCAGCTCTGGACTGCATCTGCCTTCACGGAGCCAGATGTCTCTAGACCTTGTCATAGTCTTACGTGTCCTGCGGTTGTAACTGAACTTGCTTCTGTAGGAAAAAGGAAGCCAAGAATGGTGAAAAGCAATGCATGAAAGAGATAGACACCTATTTTTAGGAAGATTGTCTGAATTCTACCCCCTGAACTTGCCAAGTAGTGCCACCACCAGACGCTGCGGCTCCTGCTGCGATGCAGGGCAAGTATTAGTGTAGGGTCATACATTATCTTTTACATCATAATCTTGCAAAGAAACGTACCCTAAATTTAATTGATGGAGAGTTACGTCAATTTGCAATTCACAGCAAATACATGACTAAAGGAGTAGGTTATATGATACCCAAAGGCAATCATATATATTTGCAAATCCCAATAAATCTATAAGCCATATGTCCGTGTTTCATCAGTAATCAAGAGATACTGATGAAAGGGGATGAGAGGACAGCACCATCATTCTAGGTTGAAAGGGGTTAGGGAGACCTTACAGTCAAATACAACGAACAGTCTTTGGATTCTAAATAGTGGGTTTTGGGGAGAAATATAACAGCTTGAGGTGACCAGAATTTTAGGGTTTAAAAAATTACATTTATTTAGTGGCACTGAGAAAGCTTTCTAGCCTTTAGAAAGATGCTTATAGTGATAGAGAGGGGTAAAATAATATGGTGGCATATTTGCGACAACAGCAAACAAGAAAATAATGTGAAAAAGAGAAGATTAAAGAGAACATGTGAGAGCCTCTGGAGCCAAGCTCCAGAGTCTGTACAGGTGCCCGTGGAAGCATAGAGGGAAACTAAAACAAACAAACAAACAAACACAGAAAGTGATGAAAGGAGGTTTGGAACTAAGGCTCAAGAGCCAGGCTATTTGCTAGCTCACATTCTGGTCCGAGTTTTCTTAGTGATAGTTGTTCAGTCCTGGCATTCTCATTTTCTCTTTCTTTATACTCAGCCAGGGGATTGTGGCAGTTACATACTTAGATTCTCCACCAGTCCTTGGTCTATGTGTGAAGGTGGACCAAAGTCCCTAAGACTGGAAAACAGAGCACATATTCTGGACAGAGAGCTAAACCATGTCCAGCTGATCTCAGGACTCATTCTCCTTCCCTGTTTCAAGGTTTTTCTGGAGTCCCCTTCCTGCTGTTGTCTAGAAGGTTCCATGTCCATTGCCACACAGAGCAAGACAGGCTTCTTCTCTCCTGCAAATTCCAAAATCTCAGTGTCTCTGTGAAATGATGCACCATGTATTCTGAACTATACTGCCATTTTTCCCCACACACCAAATCATCAAGATTTTGATTTACATGCAGAAATAAACAATATTTGCGTCCTCAATGCTATAAATTTCTCCATGTTACCAAGGTCCACCCCTCCAAGCGGCAACTGAGTTACAATTATTTTAGCTTATTTATTAATTGATTTATTTACCATGATACAGATTAAATGCAGGTTAGTAGACATGATTGACTCAATACATCTGTTTCTATTTTAATGTGTTTATGTACTCAAAATCATACTATATGTGGTACCTTAATTTTTATTTTGCACCTTTTCATGTCCTCAAATTTTACCTTCCTTGTTTTTGTCTACTGAAAAGAATTAAAAAATTTTTCAAATATCATTTGATATTGTTACCTTCTGTAGTAGATTAGTTGCTGGGCTCAGAATCATGCTATTTCAGAATACTTCGATATAAAAACTTTTCATTTTTTTGTGGAGGGAGCACATTATCATAGCAGTGATAATAATATTAAAATGCGATGCTGAACAAGCAGTTGTGGGCTTCAGTTTTTCCCTCTATAAAAGAAGATTTTACAGTGAATGAACACTAATGACCTATTCAACCTTGCACTTATTTCAAAGAGTATATTTTCTTTCATTTTCCAAATGTGTGGAAACTTGGTATAAAAACTAGGGATGTCCCACATGATATTAAACACTTGTTAAGTGTGGATGTCTGTGGCCTTCATTTCTTTGCCTAAGAAGATACCACTTCTGAAATCTGCTCTCCTAAGGGAAGCAAGACACAGACATTCCACTCTGCCTTGTGCTGTAGCGGTCACACAAACCACCCAAGCTTTCAGAACAGTGCACAAAGATGGAAACCAAGGGGCGCTCCTGCACAGCAACATGTGGCTGAAGACTAAAGCAAGCTTCTATTATGTGAGGGTGCTGGCAGACTCCTCTTCGGCCTTTAAAAGCGAAACATCCCCAGCCTTTGAATCCATCTCCCTGACTACTATCACTCATGGCCTCTAAAAAGCAAGTATAAATAGAGAGCAAGATTCCCACCCACAATATCTTTCAGGTGATATTTAAGAAAACACTGCTGGGCTGGAGATTTAGACAGAGCAGACGGCCTCAAGATTCTGAAGAAGCCTCTTGAATGACAACAGAAGAGAGTGAATTCAAGCAAGGAGGCTAGAAGAAACGCTTTACGGGTGAGCAGACAGAGCTTCAAGTAAGGCAGCCGAGCTGTGGACTGCTGGGAAGCCGTCAAGAACGGGCCATTCTCTTTGATCAGTGCTTCAGGTTGTGTTCACTCTAAATTGTAGACATGAAATGAACTGCAGGCTGAGTGGGTGCACTGGAATTGCATGAGTTTAGACACACAATATAGACCATATGAATAATTTAGGCCCTGCTGATGTGATGTCTCCTTCTGAACTATCTACGAGGGTGAGGCGGGAACCCTGTTGAATCAATCGCAAGGCAAACACTTCAACTTCTGAGAGTCTGCAACTTCTCATCATGAATGGAATCACCAGTTTTAAGCAAACACATGCAAAGTTACTCATTACAAATATTTCCTTTATACTTATGTTGAATTTCTCTGTATTTTCCACCTTGAAATGCATAGTCAACTGCCTTATTTTGTTACCATGAATCAGGTAAAGATCATCATTTATACTTACTATTTTACTTGGAGCACATTTCTGAAACATTTGGTTTAATTAGTTGGATTCTATTTTTTAAAATATAAATTAAGACGTTATGAACTTACTATTTACCACTCACCGCAATAGGCATTTCTGTGTATTCCCATTTAATGTGAAAACCATCTTATTAAATATCTTCTGTATTGACCCTGATTTTATGATAGAGAAACCTGAGGGTACATGAAGGCAAGTTACTCTATGAAATTCATGATGTTGGTTAATGATAAAGCCAGGATCATCTCTATCTCCCAGAGTGCTCATCTGCTAATATCTCCAATGACACATGGAAGCTCTCAGATTATCTGTTATGAATCGCAAGAGCTCAATAACCCTTCATTGACTCTTTTCTGCTGCATACATTTACAATGAAAACAGGTTTCTAATCATTGATCAATCAACATTCACTTAATTAGTTCCAACAAATCTCAGCACCTTTAGTAGAGCCTGTTGTTGAGTTCTTGAGTCTGACTTCATTGCGGCTCACAGTTTCAACAGCTCATGATATCCCAAGACTCTTAGAGTTAGTGAAGGAGAGTGGATGTGAGGCCTTATGGAAAGAGGGGACCACAGATGCATGAGAATCTCTTACTTTTTCATGAATAACCAGCCCCCACTTGAGGTCAGCATCATGGAACGAAGAACTGAGGTCATTTGTCACAGCGTTGGCCTCTGATGCATTGATGGACCTCAGGGATATTCCTGCCTACTAGACTTCATGAGCTATGTGTTTAGTATTTTTAAGTAGTCTGAGTAGGCTTTCCTGCATACAAATGGTGAGAGTCATAAGAAATCTCGGTAGATAGATAGTTCCCTAAGATGCAGAATCACCCAGAAAAGTGAGAAAGAGTTCAGGTGCATGATAAGTTATGTTTCTTTTGTGTTTTGTATTCCCAGGTTTACTTTTATAGATGGTGGAAAGAAGAAAGATGTGCTTACAGCCTTACAGGTTAAGGATAAAGATTAGTTATGCTAGGCAAAAGCATTATTCCACACTCTATCCATTGGAAATATTTTATATTCTCCTTTGTTTGGAGAAGAGGCAGTTGAGGTTGGGACGCAGAGCCTTTGCCCTGAATCACATCCCCACCCTTTTTTAGTTTTCATTGTTGAGACAAAGTCTCTTTAAGTGGCCTGAATGGGACTTGAGCTTGGCATTCTCTGGTCTCAGGCTCACCAGGTGTAGGGATTACTGGCATGTGTCACTGGGCCCAATTTATATTCTTCTTTTGAAACAATTAGTAAACTCATTCATTCAAGCATTAGCTTGAATCCAAATTTCAACTTACTTAATATGTTTATCAGATATAGGATAGGAGGAGTGGTCTCTAATTTTGTGACTTATATTCTGTCTTGGTCATAACCAAAGTGTCATTTTCATGTTAGAATCTCCTTTACTCATGTGGATACATAAATTTAGTGAAAATATACAAGAATGACCATTGCCAAATGAAATACATACATTCCACATTGACAGTCTGTTTGATCACTGATGACTACGTGATCTTAGGAAGAGCGGTCTTTCATCCTGTTTCCAAAATGTGCTCTTCAACAACCTTCATTTAACATTCAGTCATCAGGAAGATGAGATCTAATGTTGAAGAAACTATAATAATAAAGCATCACTA
>PVKN010042305.1:0-10414 GCA_004027915.1 Capromys pilorides
GAAATTTTTTTTTTTTTTTTTGAGGGACCGGGGTTCGAACTCACAACCTTGCACTTGCTAGGCAGGCACTTGGGCCACAGAACTATCTCCCCAGCCTCTTGTTTTTGTTTTTAACTTTATTTATTTATTTATGTTATGACTGGCTCTGCCTGCCCTGGAGGTGGGGCTGGCATAGCATGTGGTGCTGGGGATTGAACTGCAATCCCTGTGGTTGCCTAAGCTTGCCTAAGCAGGTGCTTCAGACTGCTGAGCTATCTTGCTGGCCCCTAAAAGAAATTTTCTAAAAAAGCACTTATCTTTTCTCTGTCCCCACAATAATTTCAAAAATTACAGAACAACTGGATTTCCTGTTTTTATTGTTCTTGAATTTCAGTAGGAAACGTTAGTGTGAACACACAAGGTGCAGAGTTGAGACTTGTTTTTAGGAGCATGTTGGATAGCTTGGAATGGCAAGACATCTAGGAGGAATGAGATCTATTTCTTAATTCATGGAGTTTGGGGGTCCTGGAGGAAGTGCCACTTCTAGATATGACCACAGATAGTGTACATAAAAGTGTACCTGGAACACATGGAAGGGCCATTCATTCATTCATTCATTCATTCATTCATTCATTCAGCAATCACTTGGTAATTCACAGGCACCTACCAGGAACAATTGATGATGGGCACAAGACAGATGGAAGTGCTTAGATAAGGGTTCCTGTCATCAGGTAGCTGGATCTGTGGGGATGCAAAACGAGATGGGTGCTTCTGGTTAGGAGGTGCTTGTGATGGACATAGGGGCCACTGGGAGTGGCTTGGACCAGGTGCCGTGCTGAGGATGAGACTAGGGAGGAGTCTTCAGGTAGCATGGAGAAAGAGCTTTGTCCCTGTCTGTGCTGAGGGGTGGGGAGGAGGTGGGCTGCTGACCGCCCACTGGCTGTGTGTGGCTGTGTACCGAATGGAGGAAGACAGAGGTTTCGTCTTAGCCTGGCCAATGAGTGGCTGTCAGTGCAGAGAGGTGGCGGGGGTGGGGGTGGCCCGCAAGAAGAGCAAGATCAGATTTCTTAGAGACAGGTGTTAGGCCTAGCGTGTAGCACTTTGGGTGGACACAGACCCTGGAGTTTGGCCCAAAGATTGGCCATCTAGAGATGATCTGTTGGGTACAGTGGTATGATCCCAGTACTCAGGAGCCTGAGGCAGGAGGATCACTACAAGTTTTAGGCTAGTGTGGGATACATACTGAGTTTAGCCTGAACTACATGGTGAGACCCTGTCTCAAAACAAGGCAAAGCAAAGTGAAAGAAAACAAAGCAAAATACCAAAATGAATAAGCCAGATAAGGAAAGGAACAAGAGAGACCCTGCCCCAGATGTGGGTCTGTGGGTGTCAGGAACACTGCGAACTGGTGGAGAAGGGCAGCTGGGGCTAAGCTTTTATTTTGGTTACTTGTAATTTTGTAGCACTTTGTTTCAGATTGGGTATTACAGAATTAGCATGAGGGCCTATAGGCAGACCTGAAATATTGTTTAGTTTAATATCTCCAAATGGAGGCCGGCGAGATGGTTCAGTGGTCTAAAGTGCCTGCTTAGGAAAGCTTAGGCAACTGCAGGACTGTGGTTCGATCCCCGGCACCACATTCTGCGCCAGCCTCATCCTCAGGGCAGGCTGAGGCAGCCATAAAAATAAAATAAAATAAAATAAATATTTTTAAAAAATAATATCTCCAAATGTTAAGCTCCCAAGGAGAAAACATAAGTGTTGACTTTGTTTAGTTTCTTTTAGGGGGTGGTTGAGGTAGGATCTGATGTGTAGTTGAAGCTTGCCTTGAATTCACTGTGTAGCCCACGCTAGCCTTGAACTTGCAGCAGTCCTCCTGCCTCAGCCTCCTTCCTGTGTGCTGGGACTATGGGTGTGCACCACCACACCTGGCAACCTGAACATATTTATTAGCAAGCAGTTCAGGAGCAATAGATAGTTGGGTTGGGGGCTTTTCACAGTCTTTGCATTCTTACTAGAACATCCCTTGGGGACTGTCCTCCGAGACAGATCCAAGAAAACCCACTGAGTGGCGGGTTAGCTGGCCTCAAGTGCAGAGTAAATCACAGTGCACCCTCAGCACCCCCAACACTGGTGCCAAGCCCAGTGATGCTAGTGATGAGCAAGCTGTATTGCCAACGTCTAACCAGTCTCTTTGATAGATCCCGGAAACGCAGACTGAACTTAGTTTTTATATTGGTATTTTTTTTTCTTAGTTGTACTCTCAAAGAATTACAGTTTCTTTGTTTCTTTCTTTTTTTTTTTTTTAACTTTATTTATTTATGTTATGGCTGACTCAGCCTGTCCTGGGGTTGGGGCTGGTGCAGCATGTGGTGCCGGGGATCGAACCACGGTCCCTACAGTTGCCTAAGCTTGGCTAAGCAGGTGCTTTAGACTGCTGAGCTATCTCGCCAGCCCATGAGATGGTTTTCTTTTCTTTTCTTTTTTTTCTATTTGCATATTTTTTTTCCAAAGCATGTTAGTAGTACATTCCCAATAATTGATACTATGTGTGTCGTTGACCTTGTAGTAGTTACACAGAGCACAGGATGGAGAATTATAGTTTTTCTAATCATTGTTGGTACAAAAAATTTCTTCACATTGAACTAAGAGAAAGTAGTTGTATACATAGTGCAGTATTCCATAATTGCAATGGATTATTAGCAGAACTGGCAATGTCGGAAGCTGTTTGCTTGTTTGTTTATTTATTTATTTTTGCAAGACTGGGATTCAAATTCATGACCTTGCACTTGCCAGTCAGGCACTTGTGCCACGGAGCTATCTCCCTGGCTATCTCTTATTGATTTAAGCCTTTTATAGTTCAGCCTACTAATCTAGCTTTACATTTTATGCCTCGTGGTTAAACTTTTCTCCTGGGGCTGGCAAGATGGTTCAGTGGTCTAAAGTGCCTGCTTAGGAAAGCTTAGGCAACTGTAGGGACTGCAGTTTTATCCCTGGCACCACATACTGTGCCAGCCCCACCCCAGGGCAGGCTGAGCCGGCCATTAAAAAAAAAAAATCTTCTGGGTGGTTAAGGGCAAGTTAAAACAAGACCTGTATCACAAAACATATAGCTTTCATATCTCCCAAGGTCAGTCAAATCCCTTCAGGATTTACTTTGAAACCATGTACAGTGCTTTGTTGTCAGTGCCAGCCATCTGGATGAGTCAGGGTCATTGCTTGACCAGTTTGCTCTCTGTGAAAGCCTGAGAGAATGTTTTCTTTCTAGGTGACTGTCCTTAGGCACACTACACATCGTCAATCTCTTTCCTCTGTGGTCTCATAATCTCCTTGAACAGAAAATTTGGGACACCACTGAGTTATAGAATGTTACAGCGCAGGTTCTATTATGTCCTGAGTCCTCACTGACCTTGAAGGGCTAGGGCCAAAATATTGGCAATCCTTGTAGCGCTTCTTTTTTATTTATCTGTCTGTCTGTCTGTCTATCTATCTATCTATCTATCTATTCATTCATTCACTCATTCATGTTATGGCTGGCTTAGCCTGCCCTAGGGTGGGGCTGGCACAGCATGTGGTGCCGGGGATCGAACCGCAGTCCCTGTGGTTGCCTGAACTTTCCTAAGCAGATGCTTTAGACTGCTGAGCTATCTCGCTGGCCCTTGTAGCCCTTCTTTTTTTCTAATTTTTGATCTGTAAACTTACATTCTTAACCCTCTAGAAGAAAAGCTTTGTGATACTATTACTCTATAACATAGGTAATAGAGCTTAACATCGCTGTCTTTCTTTTTTTTTTAATTTAATTTAAATTTTTTTAAACCTCATTTATTTATTTATTTGTGTTCTGGCTGGCTCAGCCTGCCCTGGGGGTGGGGCTGGCGCAGCATATGGTGCCGGGGATTGAACTGCTGTCCCTGTGGCTGCCTAAGCTTGCCTAAGCAGGCACTTTAGACCACTGAGCCATCTCGCCGGCCCGCTGTCTTTCTGAATATCAAACATCTTACCCTTAACTTAGAGTCAGTATTTTCCATCAATCATTGATATTCTAATGAGATGGTTTTCAATGCCAATATTTATAGTAAAATACCATGCTCTATTGGGGGGATAGCTCAGTGGCATAAGTGCCTGATTGGCAAGTGTAAAGTCCAGAGTTCGATCCTTAGTACCAACAAAAACCCTGTCAAAACCCCCCAGCAAAACCAAAACAAACCAGGGCCGGTAAGATGGTTCAGTGGTCTAAAGCGCCTGCTTAGGAAAGCTCAGGCAACTGCAGGGACTGCAGTTTGATCCCTGGCACCACATGCTGCGCCAGCCCCACCACCAGGGCAGGCTGAGCCAGCCACAAAATAAATAAATAAATAAATAAATAAATAAATAAACAAACAAACAAACAAACACAACAAGCAAATAAATAAATAAATAAATAAAATTTAAAAAAACAAAAAACAAAAAAACCCAAAACAAACCAGCATGCCAAATGCCAAATGTGTGTGTGTGTGTGTGTGTGTGTGTGTGTGTGTGTGTGTATTTCTTTCTTTTTTTTTTTAACTTCCTTACTGAGCCAGGGTGTTACTGTGTAGCTCAGGCTGGGAGTCTTTCCGCCTCAGCCTCCTGAGTCCTGATTATAGGCACCAAAGACCATAGGCCTGGGCTTCTGTGTGTTGCAGTGCCTTCTTCTGCAGTTGGGATGGACACATGGAGCCCGCCCAGTTAGATCAATGACCTGGATTCTGCAGGGTCCCCCACGGAGTGTGCTAGTCTGAACTGAAGTCTTTCTCTTGTCCCTAGCCAGCCTGGACAGAAACCACAGCTGTGCCTCCTGTTGTCTCTTGTGAGGTCTGCAGGAGCCCGCGGCAGCAGTGTTGCCTCCCGGCTGGGAGCTGCAGCTTCTGTCCCAGACTCCTTTTCCTAGGGCTGCCTCTGTGATACACAGTGCGACCCAACAATACAGCGAATGTTTGTAATGGAAAAATACCAAAGGGCCGGTGAGATAGCTCAGTGGTCTAAAGCGCCTGCTTAGGCAAGCTTAGGCAACCGCAGGGACCACAGTTCAATCCCCAGTACCACATGCTGCGCCAGCCCCACCCCCAGGGCAGGCTGAGCTGGCTACAAAAGAACGGAATGGAACGGAACCGAACCGAACAGAAACAAACCGAACCACCGAAGATGCTCTGCCATTGAGCTCCATCGATGCTCCCTTTGTTTGGAACACTCATCCCATCATCCTTGCTGCTTTCTGCAGCAGCTCTGGGTCCTCTTTCCTGAGTGTCCTCAGGTACACTGTCCTGGCTGCTTTGATGCTCTGAATGGACTTAAAGCATTGACCTTTCACGTCCATTTTGACTTTGGGGCAGCTCCAGAAGTCAGACCGCATCAGATCCACGAGTAAGGTGGGCGAGGACCTGGCGTAATATTTTCCGAGCCTGTCTTCTCTGTTGCATGGCTCAGGGCAGCAGCATTCACTGTGTTCTTGGCCATACCTTATAAAGACACAGGAAAGAGGACTCCAGAGCTGCTTCAGAGAGTGGCAGGGCGGCGGGATGAGTGTATCGGAAGCATGGCCACTGGGGAGGATGCGTCAGGAATGCACAGCCCTGGGTGCTTCACTGTGGAAAGAACACTTCTACATTTCATTATTCACCATCTATTTTGATCACACCCTGCGGATTGTGACAAGTGCTAGTACATAAAGATTTGCTTCCTGAATTGATGACCTTTATTCCCTGGAAACTAAAAATAAAGAGGCCCAGTTTTATTTGCCTGCTCCATTTTTCTGGGTTTCCATGGTGGTTATTTGCCTCTGGCTCCTTGTCATTCTGCAGTGACACAGGGACCATTCTGTTGAGAACAGGGCTTCACTCAGTCTCTGGGAGGGGTACCAGCCAGCCAGTCTGCTCCATCCTGGGGGGAAGAGTGTCATCAAGGGAAGCCCCGTCAGGGTGGCGTTTCTGCAGCACGCTGCCACTCAGAGCATCCAGCAGTCATTTGATGAACTGCACTGTCTACTCTGCTTTTTTTCTTTTTCTTTCTTTCTTTCTTTCTTTCTTTCTTTCTTTCTTTCTTTCTTTCTTTCTTTCTTTCTTTTTTGTGGGACTGGGGTTCGAACTCATGACCTTGCACTTGCCAGGCAGGCACTTGTGCCATGGAGCTATCTCCCGGGCCCCAACTCTGCTTCTTTCTTCTGTTCCCTTCCTCACCCTCACTTTCAGAACCATATCTGTCCTTTAATGAAGCCCAGGTGTTCAGTGGAGGCTTTTCTTTTTTTCATTCTTTTAAAGCAGTTTTTATGTGGACACTGGAAAAGAACAGAAAAGAT
Source organism: Capromys pilorides (assembly GCA_004027915.1). NCBI lineage: Eukaryota > Metazoa > Chordata > Mammalia > Rodentia > Capromyidae > Capromys > Capromys pilorides. Next base: position 6,293 of record PVKN010042305.1, read on the forward strand.
TAGCCACACCCTCCCTACTCCTAACTGGAAAAAGACATTTCAACCTCTGGGCTTTAGATTGAGTAGTGGGCAAAATGAAGCAGCTGGGGAAAATGGTTATTAATATCTTGAGGTCTACAATTGTATCTCTTACAAAGCAGTACTTGGTAAATCAGGGGCTTGCTTAATTAGGTGAGTTGCTGGAGCACCAGTAGCATATTTAAACGTTAGCATTTTAAAGAAGATTCCACGTTAAACTTTGGGGGCTTGTGAAGTCTTGCTTTTCAAGGTTGAGCAACCGGGGCTATTGTGATTCAGGGCTGCCAAAGGGTACAAAAGAACTGCTTCACTGTTACTTTCCTGGAGGTTTCTAAGCCTGAACAAACTTCCTTTGACAGGCACAAGTTTCCAGAGCTGTGCTTTCCTGGGGAAAGTAGTGGCAGCTGAAAGGAGCAAAGCTTTTGGATGGAGCTCAATGGGGGACATGAAAGCTGCACATAAATCTTAGAAGAACTTTGCTTTCTGGGAGGCAAAGTATCAAGGCTCTGCTGTGGGGCTGGAGGAGGAGCCAGGGTCCCTACGGGGGTGCAAAGCAATTAAGCCAAACTCTTGAACTCAAATTGCTTTTTATCAGCAGGGTGAGAAGTCACAGATGTAAAGAAAAGGGCTATTGTTTGTCAGAGACCTAATTAGCTGGACTTCACTCAAGCTCCTGGGCTTCTATCTTGTTAGGGAAAGGAAGGTTGAAGCTGCAGGACTTGGAGGAATTTGGACTTTCTGCACTTACTGGTGAGGATTTCTCTCCAGAGAGGTGACTGACTCACTAAGATTTAGGTTGTGAGGTATAGTCAACATGGGCTGCCCTACGGTGGCCTAGATATGGCCTCTCTCTCTGCAGTATTAGTGCAAGGATGGTTCAGCTTGTTCTGGAAAATAGACTCTAGAGTGGGTAGTACTTCAACTCCATTGTGTGGAAGCTCAGTCACACACCACGTGGATAATTGCTTTGAGGCAAGATACTTGAGCTTGTTTATAAAACAAGAACTGCACTACGATACTGAGAAGGTTAAATAAAATTTATGGTCGTTGTGACCGTCTCAAGGGACCTGAAAGTGCTTCTGACCCTAACAAATGATGTTTCAAAATGGGGTTCTTTGTGAGACCATACCGTTACTTGAAATAAACCAGACACATGTGTGTAAATTCTGCACCGTTTCTGTGGTGTACAAAACTGAAAGTGTAAACAAGGATCAAAATGTATAGCAGACATTGTGAAACAGAAAAAAATGTTCAAATAGAAAGGGAGAACTGGGGAAAGGAAGAGGGAAAGAAAGGAAGCGAAAAGAAAAAATGAAGAAAAGAAAGGAATCAAGCTTTTGTAAATGAGGGGAAGAGGGGTTGAAAGAGCAGGGAACAGTGGAGAAAAATCAAGTAGTATCATGTCCAGATGCAAATTCCCTATGATGAATGTGATCATTGTGTATACCTAAAATGTACCAATAAACTTATTTGTTTATTTATTATTTTTTAGTATGGCTGGCTAGGCCTGCCCTGGGGGTGGGGCTGGCATAGCATGTGGTGCTGTGGATTGAACTGTGGTCCCTGTGGTTGCTTAAGATTGCCTGAGCAGGCGCTTTAGACCACTGATCCATCTCACCAGCCCATGTACCAATAAACTTAGTTAAAAATAATATATAAAATGAATTTCTTTCATTTTGACAATGTTTTATCATAAACTACTGAATTGAGCTACTATTTTGGTAAAAACAAGCAAGCAAATAAAACGGTGAGATGCATAATCAGGGTGTGTGTGGGGGTCACAGTTGCGTGCAAAAACATGACTTTTTTTTATTTTTGCCAAAGAACTGGTGCTAAATGCTCAGCAACTCCTATATAGACCATGCCACTTCAGCCTCAGTCTGCTCTTCTAAGAATGGTGTCAGTAACAGTACCATGTGGTGGGTATGAAGACTGGAAGTTAAAGAAGTCCAGGGAAGCCAGGGGTATGCTGAGTGCCTTGTAAAAATTAGTGATCTTTGCTCTCTCCGCCACTGTCTTTAAGCTTCTGAGCATTTAAGCTTTTAAAAAATTAAATACTGTATTGGTAAGTAAAACAGATTTCCTTTCTATTGATCTGATTCTGTTCAAGTTTTAAAAATCCAATAAAAATTTTTAGTGCAGTAGTATTTGAGATTTAAGAGACAAAGCTTTTCCTTAAAGTAAATGTTTTTATTTTGTAGCATCTAATTATTAGCCTTTGATTTGATAGAGGAGTAGAGATGGCTTGTCCAATGAGAACCATTCTAAGCCAACTTTTTTCTCTTTTTTTGTTGGTACTGGAATCACACATTTTAAAACATGTTAATCCTCCCCGTGAAAGCTGGGCTGCATTATTTCTGGAGGGTCCCTGAATTCTGGAATGCTGACAAGGGCAGCTGTGTTCCAGAATCCTAGCTGCTCTAATTGGATTTATAAAAAGGAGGGAGGGAGCATAGAAACAAAGCGAGTGGGAAAAATGTCTCTAGACTTTGGTCTGAGTCTAAATTCTTTGAGAAGAGTTATTTCTCTTGAAATGGGTGGGAATAAAATTAATGAATCAGATACTCGTGTTGGGCAGATATTATGGCTTGTAGTTGTATTGTTAGATTAGTTTTTTTCTTTGTAATTATGTGTTTAATTTAGAAAGCATTTTTAAAGCATTAGGTATATGTTTTCCTATGAATAAAAAAGTTGAATGCTATTTGTTCTAGAGGATTTAGAAAATTCGGGGTATGACTTTTCCCCACATTACAGATTTGATGTTGTCTTAGTTACTTTTTTTATTTTTATTTTTATTTATTTGTTTTTTGGTCTTTTTAAAAAAATTTATTTAATTTATTTATTTATGGGGCTGGCGAGATGGTTCAGTGGTCTAAAGCACCTGCTTAGGAAAGCTCAGGCAACTGTAGGGACTGTGGTTCAATCCCTGGCACCACATGCTGCACCAGCCCCACCACCAGGGCAGGCTGAGACAGCCATAAAATAAGTAAATAAAGAAACAAACAAGCAAACAAATAAATAAAATAAAATAAAAATTAAAAAAAAATAATTTATTTGTTTATGTATTATGGCTGGCTCAGTCTGCCCTGGGGCTGGGGCTGGCACAGCATGTGGTGCTGGGGATTGAACCACGGTCCTTCCAGCTCACTGAACCATCTTGCCGGCCCTGTCTTAATTACTTTTTACTTGTTGCTGGGACAAATACCCGACTCTCAAAATGAAGGAAGGAAAGGTTGATTTAGCTCACAGTTGCTGGAGGTTTCAGTCCATATTCAGCTGACCCAAGGCTGAGTGGAACAGGGCAGAGAGCATCCAGTTCATGGCGGCGGAACAGCAACAATCACGACAGAGGCAACAGACCAACCAGGGCGCCAAGAGCAACAACTGTCTGTCTCTCTGTCTCTCTTTCTATTACATTCAAGCTCTCTGCCTCAGCCTGTCCACCTTAGGCCACACCAATAATCCCAGAAGGACTCAGGCTCGTAATCCCATCCATACTAAAACTCATAATCCCAGTGGATCATGAATCAATTCTCAAACTCCAAAAGTCCCCGCTCCATGATTGCATGAGGCTTTGGAGGACAACTAGACATAAACCATAACAGATGTATAAAATACTAAAATGTGTACCCTTAATGGTGAAGTCAAGTATATAGAATCTATTAAATGATTTGTGTAAGTAATTTTTTAATCCTTATTATGTTTTTGTTCTAGAACAAAGCAATAGGAAATTATCTTTTTTCTCGTAAGTATGCTGTGTTTTTTCTGCAACACATGAGTTTTAGGATAATTTAATGCCCTGGATAAATGAGAAGTACAGTGGATTTGCACTCTAAAATGACACACCAGTATACCCAGCCTGTAACTTCTGATAACTTGCACTGAGTCATATGCTTTACATTTAGTGTGCAGAATGTGACAAGTGGCTGCAGGCCCCAGCCATAGAGCCATCATGGCAGTCTCGCCCCCTTCCATAGCAACCATGGGCTGGCTGGTTCCCCTGTGGTTCGGCTTGTATTTACCCTATTGCATAAATAGAATTATAGTTCCCCTCCCTTCTCCTCCCTTTCCCTCCTTTCCCCTCCCCTCCCCTCTTCTCCTTTC
>PVKN010042306.1:0-10388 GCA_004027915.1 Capromys pilorides
GAGAGAGAGAGAGAAGGAAATAATTCAGTTTGTTGTGAAACACAACTCCCTCATACACAGATTCTTTCTGAGAATAACCCATTTAAAGCCTTAGTCATTTCTAAGGTTTTCTCATAGCCTGAATGATTGTCAGTTGTGGTCTGAGTGCCTGCCTGACAAGTGAAGTGTCCTGAGTTCGATCTCTGGTATCACATGCCACGCTGTCTCTGAAACCCTGGGCATGCTGTATTGGCCACTTAAACTTGATGTGGTGGCATATGCCTGTAATCCCAACATGGAGAAGGCTGAGACAGGAGGATTACTAGGAGTACAAATACTTGTGCAGTGAGACCCTGTACCAAATGAATGAATGAATGATTACCCCCCCCCCCAAAAAAAAAGCAAATGTTACTGGAAAGCAGTGAGCTTGCATAAAATTACTTTGCACACCGGAAACACAGTCAGGGATTTTTCTCAATAAAAAGTAAAAATTGAGCAAATGTGCAAAGAGTTGTCTAATGATTTTCTTCGCAGTGCTATTTACAATGAGACATGAGAAACAACTTAAAATGCCAATGAGTGTGGGACAGAGATAAGTAAAAAGTAGCATCAATGCATAGATATCTACATGATAATAATATAGCTTTATGTTTATTGAGATAAAAATGCTGTCTTGGTAAATTATCAGTGGAAAAATGAACAAGTAAACACAAGATCCAGATAGCTGATGAGTATGAGACCCCATGTGGACCGTACTAGACATTTCTTAACGAGTTGCAATATTAGAGAGATGTGTTGAGGGATTGGAGCTGGCTTTGGTTGTGGCTCACTTTCCTAACTGCCTGAGAGTAGAGGCTGAATATCCAGTGCATCTTCAAGAAACTTAAGATGAGAAGATGGCCAATAAATCGTGCAAGATCAATTGAATTGCCAAGCAATTAACTGATTTTGGTTGTTTTTCAGTCCTGGAGCTGTTCTCAATGTTAGTTTGAGAAAACAACCTTGGTTGGCCCAGCACTTAATGCCAGATGAAGTCTTTCAAAGTGAAAAATTTCACTATGATTTATTTTTTTCCAGATGTAAATATATAGCAATAATGCAGTTATAAAACTGGCATTGTATGAAACCATAAATTATATTTGACACATAATAATGTTGAATTACTGTGGAAGTCCATCAGTGCACAGTGGCACTGCCAGCACACAGGTCCTTGTTCTGCAGTGATACAGTCGCAGGGGTCCTTTGATCAGGGTCAAAATGAAATAAACTCTAGCCAAGAGGAATATACCAGAATCACTCTGGAAGAGATGGCTTCTAAGTATATCCTCTCATTCTTGTGGTTACTTACTCAGTAAATATGTACCTAAGTTCTATTTGTGCATTTCTAGGCTCTGGTAGTAGGTAAGAGAGACATGCTCTAACTTTCAGCAGATAATGGGGGTTTAGAAGTCAAATGTACAACTCATTATTTATTAGAGTAAATTTATATAGTGATTCCTTGGAGATATGGTATCTTTTTAAAAATAATTTTATTACTTTTAATAAGAAATAACAATGAGACAGTTTCAAAACATGTTAGTAGGACAGCCACAACCATTAATACAATGCAATTGTTCATAGTAGTTGATCATAGTACAAGATGCAGACGTGATAACTTATCTAAACACTATTGGTACAAATATTTATTCTCATTGAGCTAAGAGAAAGTAGTTATGCATAGTCCAATATTCCACAATAGTAAGGGTTATTAGCAGAACTGGCATTGTCAGAAGCTGGTAACTTGAGCCTTTTACAGCTTGGCATGCTTATCTGGCTTTACTTTTTATGTCTCGTGGTTAAACTTTTCTGTTGGATGGTTAAGGCCAAGTTGAAGCAAGACCTATATAACAAAACAAGTAGCTTAACTCATGATATCTTTTTATTGGCATCAAGATCAAGGGCAAAGTTGGGTCTTAGAGGCCAGTTTATGTAGAGGAAGGAGACACACCAGAGCAGATGCACCCAGAGTTCACACTGGAGTGAAAGTCTATCTGGAGCTGGACAGTCAGGTGGAAGCACTGGAATTGGGCATGAGCTTCACAGCCCCAGGGTGAAACTAGTTAAGAGGCTTCTAGATCAAAGACTCTGAGCTGCTTTAATATAGCAGAGGACTGTGAGTCTGTACATGTGGTCCTGTTTTAATTGCTGATTCCATACTGTCAATGTCAATAAGTAGTTGTTGAAAGAATGAATGAATTATAAATACTATAAGCTGGGAGCATGTAGTATTATGTCATTATCATGGAGGCCACAGTGAAGGCTTCCTTTGTATGCATGGGGTGGGGGGTGGTTATGTGGATAAATTATGCAGAACCCTATTCACGTAAGACCCTAATTTAGCCTCCTTAAGGAAGGGATTTGGAACTGTGGCCCAGGTATCCAGGCTTTCTAGAAAGCTAATCAATGATACTTTGGAAAGGAGAACAAAATGCCTCCAAGGTCCTGGAATGAATGACACAAAGGATGAACTTTTATGGTGAATTAGAATAGTCAGACAAATCTGATGCCACTTGTGATCAGAAAGCACAGAAGGGAAATTTCTTTTTGGGGGAAACAATTTGCATCTTCTAAGACAGAAAACAGTCACATGGAAGCAACTGGGCTACATCTTGGAGCTAAGAATCAGTATCAGTATCAGTAATTCCTGAGGGGGGGAAATATATATATATATATATATATATATATATATATATATATATATATTTTTTTTTTTTTTTTAATTTTTATTTTTTTCTCTCCAGCCTTCTCTAAAAAGCAGAGCAATAAGGTAGCAACTCTGGAAATGATCCCTGACTCCTAAGACAAGAAGAGCAAAGGCTCCAGGTTTCCCCTGAGGCCTGTGTGGGGATGCACCCTGCGTTTCAGCAATGCTCCAGATTCTGGAGAGACAGAAATGCTTAGGGCATGGAGGTTTCTGTCCTTGTATCAGCTGGAGACCTCTGTTGCAGGGCTATGCTGAGAGTATTATAGAATGAGGGTGCCTAATTCAATCCAATGCTTTGGTGTGTAGGGGGATATGTGGGACAGCTTACAAAAAGGGATGATAAGATTAACAAATTCTAGTTGAAGAGACAGGGAGGTTTTATTTTAAAACAGGGTTGGAAGGTGTTCAGATCAATGCTATTCAAAATTTCCAAAATATGGAAAGTGTCCATTGAGAGATGAATGGGTAAACAAAACAGATTCTATCCCTACAAAGGGCCATTACTTAGGCTTAAAAAAGAAAGCAGTTCTGACAACTGCTATGGCAGGCATGAACCTTGAGAACATTATGCTAAATGAAAGAAACCAGACACAAAGCAGAAAAGTATTCCATTTTATGGGATAGTTACTGTAATCAAAACAGTAAATATGGAAAGCAAAGTGGTGATTTCTAGGGCCGGGGGACGAGGGCAGTGAAGAGTGATTATCTAGTGCAGATTGAGTTTCAATACAACAAGAAAGAGTTCTTCATGTGGAAGGCAGTGATAGTGGCACAACAATGAGATGATTTTAATACTGCTGGATCATGGTTTAAAAGTGATGATAGTGGCAACTTGTATTATGAGTATTTTATCACAGTAAAAGAATTGGAATACTGAGAGAAAAACGGAGACCGCAGGTGAAAATCAGGATGGTTTGCGGGAAGACTGATAACAGCTGGTATTTCTCAGAGCAAATTGTGAAGGAGGAGAAGTGAGGCTTTGGGGTGAACAGGAGCCCGGTTTATTGAGTCTGCCAATTTGCATTCATTTTGGCCTTGCACAATTCTAGGAGCTTTGATATTATGACCCTTAGAACTCCATGTTTAAGAGCTTCTGGTGTCCTACTGTAGCAGTAGAAAGCCAGTGATAGCTTTAAGTATTTTTAATTATTTCCCTGGCTACTGGATGGAAATTGAATTGGAAGTTAAGAGATGGAGTGGGAGGCATAATTATAAGTAACCAACAGAGAGATGGTGAAGTCTTTCCACACTCCTGTTTCCCAAAGGTGGGTGTGAATCTGGAAGGCAGAGCTGTGAGGATGACTGTGGGAGGATGGGTGAAGTTCCTTCTCTCAGTTCTGTAGGGGCAGTAATCAGGTGACAAGGGAAAGGGAAAACATTTATCTGCTCCATCTCCTCGGTGGTGCCTTCATGCAGCGAAAATTGTGAAGTCGATAAGTGGGAGGTGTGATTGATTTCATCCGGTACTCCCCGAACCAAGGGTGGTCAAGGCGGCTATGCAGACCACAAACTGGCTACAGGAGGTGAGAAAAGCAACCCCAATTTGGGAGGCAGGCTGTTCCTAATTGAACTGTTGAGGGAATTTTGATAAATGACCCCAACAAAGCAGCGAAATTAATAAATCATGCTTGAGGCTGAAAGACTGTTTCCTGAGGGACGGAAAGAATGTTCACATCCTGTTGATGCTGGTGCTTGGGAAGGTGACTGGGGCACCAGGCAGGAAACATGTGGTCTTTCTCAGCTCTCCAGGAGGGCTGAAGGAGCCATCAATACAGTTAGCATGGTCACCATTTAGCTCTTTTCAAAACAGAAGAAAATGGTATTTTGTGTGTGAGTACCAAGCCACTACCTAAAATGGAAGGTTAAAGACATTCTTTTCAGACTTAGTGATGGGTGACTGGGTTCTGATAGAGAAGTCAGCATGTGCATCACTGCTCAGATGATGATATGCCAGAGGAAAAGGGGGGCCAGGACCCTTCGCTGTAGAAATGATTTCTTTTTCTTCTAAGGGTTAGCACCCTTAGTATCACTGTCTTTTCAAATCCCTCCCGCATCCCAGGTTCCTGGACTCTGAACTTCTGTACTCTGTCCACAAAGTCAAAGGCATTTGCAAAGAAAAACCAAGTTCAACTTGGCACATGACCTTCACAACTCTTGGGGACTATTTTCAGTTTCATACTTTTAGCACCTGTCTTTAAGTGAAGAACAGAATGAGTTCACTGGAAAAAGAAAGTGGAATACAATCCTTACAAAATTGGCATTCCCGTCCCCATTTGACAAATGAGGAAACTGAGGTTGAGAGAGACCAGTCACTTTCATGTAGATTTGAAATTCCTACTTCATATCGATTTGAAATAACTTACTGTGACCCTGGGCTTTGTAAAGCCAGGGTTTTTTTATACAGGAGACTCTCTCAACAAACACTGTAAAGAAAAAATTACCTTTCACAAATGTATATAACCATCTTTTCTCAAAGATATCAAGACCTTAGTGCAAGGCAAACTCTACAAGGAGTTTTCGATATACAAATATTAATTAGCATGCTGTGTACTCAGAAAAATTTCTTGATGAATGCCTTGAGAGCAAAAAGGACTTGACTTGGCATAACTACCTTTTCAAATCCCTCCTGCATCCCAGGTTCCTGAACTCTGAACTGCCGTACTCTGTTCACCAAGTCAAAGGCATTTGCAAAGAAAATAAGGGATGGATTTCTGTTCATGTCCCAATGAGAGTGTAACTGTATGGTAATTATAGGAAGCTGATGAGCAGAACTTTACTAACTTGAGCAGAACTGGTGGTGAACAGACCCTCCTTGAGTGCCTCCCATGTTTCCTAAATTTAGCAGTGATCTGCATGGGATGAGTGCAGAACCAACTAGTTAGTAGGTCTTCAATGTCAACAATGGGAGAAGCAGAGAGAAACAGTAAGGGATCAACTTGAGAACTCTCATAAATCAAGGAGTAGGGGCTTTGGGCCATGATAGGTTGTGGTATTGGAAGTCCATTCATATTAAAACAATATTTGAAGAAAAGAAAGACTTTAGCCAACGCTGAGGCTATATAAATTATTGAGATCATCATTGATATGAAGGTTGGTAGACAGGCTTGATGGTTCACTTTATGTGTCATTCTAACTGGGTGGGGAAGTACAAGTGGGGCAATAACTCAGAGTGATGTTTTTGGATGTGTGTGCAAAGGTTTCCAGAAGCAATTACTATTTTTGTTGATAGACTGAACAAAAAGATCACTGCCAACTATGTCAGGCCATTACCGAATCTGTGGAAAGCTCAAATGGAACAAAAGGGTGGAAGAACTGTGAATTCTCTTTCTTCTTGAGCTGGGAAATCCATGTTCTTACCGTTGTACACCAGAGCTCCTAGATCTTGGGCTTGTGGAACTAGACCAAACTGCACCACCAACTTTTCTGTTCCCCAGATTGCACAAGACATGCAATGGGGCTTTGTGACCTAATAAAATGATGAATTTCCTCTTACATATATATCCTGTTGGTTCTGTTTCTCTGGAGAGTCATCACAGATTCAACAGACAAATTATGTGTTATGAGGAGGCTCTGTCCCAGTTTGGGAGTGGTGCTAGAAAAGACTTTCTGACCACTGAGACTTGAAGAGTTAGATTATGAGGATTGGAGTTGGGGGGAAGTTGTTTAACTGGAGGAGATGTTCATGGCAGCAACTCTAAGCACAAACAGAAACATAAAGTTTACTGTCACCCATGGTAATCCTCTTCCATTCACAAAATCAGGTATGTATAAGGAGAGACACATGTATATTCAAGATGTGGAAGGATGTCTGCCATCAATTAGCTCTTCCCTGCCTGTGGATAGCAGACAGATAATTTAGTGTAAGTGTGTGTGTGTGTGTGTGTGTGTGTGTCTGTCTGTCTGTCTGTGTCTGTGTGTGTGTGTGTGAGAGAGAGAGAGAAAGAGAGAGAGAGAGAGAGTCTGAATATATACTCATAAATTACACTTTCAGAATTGTCTGTCATCGGTAGGAAACAAAATAGAGCAGGTGAAGTGTATTTGCATTATTATCTTTAAGAACTAGGGCCTATTTTGTTTATGATATGTCTTGCTTGGGTGGGAATATTCAGTACTAAAATGTGTAAAATGTGTCCTGGGATAGAAATCCCAACTTACTGATTATGTTGAGGTAATAGTTCCCAGTGCTTTCTTTTTTTTTTTTTTTTTTTTGGTACTGGGGATTGAACCTGGGACCTTGTACTTACTAAGCAAAGTGCTTATTCCACTGAGCTATCTCCCCAGACCACCCTTCATGTGCATTTTCTTGCACCATATTCTTGACAGTCTTGTGAAGGTAGTGATGCATGCATCCATTTACTTATTGAACACGTACTCTTCTAGCGCCTACTGCATGTCAGGCACAGTCTTAAACTCTAGCATTAGGGTGCATATCATGGAAAAATCCTTATTCTTGTGGAACTAAAACTCTGATTAAGGAGAAGGCAGACAATAAAAACAAACAAGTTAAAGTCGACGCTCCACAGTGATGACATGGGTGTCATGAGGTGAAGGTCAGGGAACTCAGGCTGAGGGCTGTAACTGCCTCTGGTGTGAGGAAGCTTGAGTGGATATTTGAACCATGAAGGGTGAGCCAGCTATGGCTGCTGAAAGAGCTAGATGGCACCTGCCAGCAAGAATATTCCAGGCAGAGACAATACAGATGAGAAATTTCCAGGAGGATGAATGACTCACACAAGGTCACAGAGCAAAGCAGTGAGCCTGTAGCTTCTTAGCTTAGTCTACATCTTTCTTTCTTCTTTCAAAAAATGTATTTAGTACAGTGTCTATAGGGTATTACTGCTCAGATCACACTCGCAGTGATCCTTCTTTTTTCAGTCTCCCAAACTCTGGGATTACAGATGTGCACCACTATGGCCACCCCAGTGTTATTCGCCATCTCAGTGGGCCCCAGGAGCTGGGCCAGCACAGCTTGAGGATTGAACTCCAGTCCCCTAGTACTAGACTTTGTCTCTTAAGCCCAGAACTCTTTATCTTTAATCCTCCCAATGACATCTAGGAAATCCTGACACTAGATGATGACATGATAGCATAATACTAAATGAAGTTTTTCATTATTTCAGGGCTTGTCTCTCCATATAATCCACTCAGTAGTTAGAACATGTAATGCTTTCTTAATGATAAAATTATGAAAACCAATGGGGTGAGGATGCAGAGAAGAGCATATGTGGAGGCTTACAGTTTCCAAGGCCTTTGAAAATTCCCTGCACAGTATTTAGACAGCATGGTATCAGTACCTAATGCGACCTCTCACCTTCATCCTTAGAGGGTTTACTTCTTAACTTTCACACAGGTTCTGAGTGCTTTTGTGTTGTGAGTATCCTACCCAATAGCCTGCTCCAGAATGTTTGCTGGACTACCAGGTGGTACAAAGCCAGACTATTCATCACGTTTTGAGTCATTGGTCAGCAAACCTTTTCTGCCAAGTCAAATACCAAATACTTTCCACTTTGTAGGTGCTGTTCTCCACAGGAACTCTGAAACTTTGTTCTCATAATGAGGAAGCAGCCATAGGTGATCTGTACAGCACTGGGCATGGCAGTGCCAACAACACTTGACTTCCAAAATGAGTGGCATTTTGGATTTGGCCTGTGGGCTATCCCTTATTACTGTTGCCCTTAGCAATATGCATGAGATAGATATGGATGTGGACACTGAATACTGAGGAACCTAAAACATGAATTGCACATTTGGTCAACTGTGCTACACTAGAAAAAGACATTGAAGTAAGAATCAGATCAACTTCCAAAGGCTACCCTTCTATTACCTTGTGATATGCCCTTTACTAGGTCTTTTTGCCTCTCTGGTCTAATTATCTCCAGGGACAGTATGGGGATTGGAGTAGCTGAATCATACTGAATACAGTTAATAATTCTTTAATGGGTACTTGAGATTTGCTAAGAGAATAAATCTTAGATATTCTCACTACATACATACAGACAGAAACATAAATGAAAATGGTAACTATCCGAAGTGATGGATATGTTCATTACCTTGATTGTGGTAATTATTTCAAAATGTATGTGCATATGAAAGGATCAAATTCTGCATTCTAAAGGAATATAACATTTACTTGTCAACAATGCCCTAGCAAAATAATGGATAAATAACGAAAATTCACCTCTGGCGACAGCGTTCATGGGCCCACTTCAGACTGCAGGCAGCACATCTTGGTGAGGCATCAACACCATTGAAACAGTTTTCCAAATGCAGCTGCTACCATGTGTCCCTTCAGTGTTGATTTAGCTCCAGTAAATATGCCACATGGGTAGGTGCATGCAGATGCTGCTTTGATATGCAAAGCCACTTAATACTTGCAGAATCCATAGTAGCCTTCTTAACTGTGCATTTTCTTTATCCATAGACAGTCACCTCAATGTTTAATGTGAAACCGGCCTGACCTAGGCACTGTGGTATGGACACTGTGTGGAAGCAGGCTGAGTGGACTGGAAATCCAGTGCTATCCTCCATTAGTCGTGTGACTTGGGTCACTTATCCCACCCTTTCCAGGTTCCAAATAGTATCAGTGAAGGGGGTTATGATAAGTGGTGCTTAGTTTTCTTTTGAGAATTCAATGAGGAATGCAGGCAAAACAATTAATGTAACATTAGACACATAGGAAGCACATATTAATGTTCACTATTATTTTTGAAATGACAGTGATTATTAATATTAATAGCCATTATGGTGGTAGCAATAGTAGTAGAAATAAAATTGGCATTATCCACAGCTTTCCAAGACAATGAGGCTAGAAATGTGGCAGGTGACCTCCTTATAACTTCTGTTGGAATGAGCAAATGCAGGCCTACTTCACTTTTTTGAACACCATTATCTTCAGTCTAGACATACACAAGATAGCTCCCTAGGGGAATTGCCCAAAATAGAGTCCACAATTCCAGTCTTCAAAGTAGTGGCTCAGGGTCATGTCCTGTGCTCCAGAGGCTTCACACAGAATAACCTATGCTACCACACCTCTCTCATTACCATTGTCCATGGTTTATTTTCTTTATATCCTTAGAGTGTCAAGAGGTAATCTGTTGAGATCTGATCTCGATGTTGGGCTATAAACTAACACACTTTTTTCCTCTCCACATTCATTGTGTTTGTGAGTTTCTTCCAGTAAAGCAATACTGCATGTGTGGAATTAAACTCAACTGTCCTCCAAACCACAGATTTCAGAAAAAGCTGTAAGAAACTTAATAGAAGCTCTATGCTTTTTGAGATCTGAGTTCAAATGTTAGAGAAAAATAGTGTTCAGAGAAGCTCAGTAGGCTGATATTGGCACATTCCATCATCAATTCAGTGCCATCGCTATTGTTACTCATTTAATTAGGTGTTAGGAGTTGGGGCTCCAACACACGGATTAACAGGGGAGGCACAGTCCATCCCACCACAGGTACCATGTACCTGTGACTTTTCTCCAAACTCTTTGGGTTTCTGTGGTTTACCCTTTTTTTCTTTTATTTTTTAAATTTGTAATAAGAACAATATGATAGTTTCAAAACATATTCATAGTGTATTCATAATAATTGATACATTGAATATTATTGTCCTCATAGTAGTTATACAGAGCACAAGGTGTAGACATGATAAATTTTCTAATCCATAT
>PVKN010042307.1:0-10413 GCA_004027915.1 Capromys pilorides
AAATCAAGGCTAATAAAGTTCAATTAATCCAAGACCATGCAAGTAGAAAACAGTGAAACCATGATTCAAGCAATTCTGATCTAATTTCTGCTTTGCCATTCAAGTCTCTCCAAGCCTCTGTGTATGTGTGTTTGTGTGTGTGTATGTGTGTGTGTGTGTGTGTGTACTTTTGAGACAAGGTCTCACTATGCAATTCAAGTTAGCCTTAAACTCTCTATGTAGCCTCTGCTGACCTCAAACTTGTAGTGATCCTACTCCTTCTGCCTCCTGAGTAGGATTATGGGAATGCACTGCCAAGCCCAGCCAACTGTGTGTGTAGAATTTGTGGTGGAGAAAACTAGCCAGAATATACTTGCTAGCATTTCAACCTCCTAACTTTTAGGACTTGATCACTTTTCTTAGTGTTCTGTGCCTGAAATTCCTTGGCTATAGAATGGAAAAAAAAATCTTTGCCTCTTAAAACTTTAATAAGGAGTCACTAACTTAATACATGGGAAAGAGATTAGGACAGTGTCAGGCATCAAGTAAATGTTCAATGAAAAATTTTCAAGTGGTATTGTTATAGTTTGTTACCCAATGCATGGATCATACCATGTCTTGGCTTTGCTTTCATGTGTTATCTCAGTATAGTTGAAAGAGTAGTTTAAAATAAATGCTGTGATTTGCTGTTGCTTTTCAATTTCCATATTCGTACTTGAATTGTGTTCCCTACTGTTGTTCATTGGTTAATAAATTTAGGCTAAGGACAAAGTATATCTCAGTAGGAAAGTTTACAATTTTTGTTTCAGCAACAAAGCCCTTTGTAGCAAAATAGATAGGCACAGTGCTGCTTTCACTGAACTAGACGGCATGGGTGACTGATTCCTGGCCTTACCTCCATTCCTGTCCTTTATTATCCCTGGGAATTCTGAATGAAAACACAGCACAGGAAGAATATTACTAGCTCACAAGTGCCCAACAATATACACTGGAACATGCAAGAAGAGTGCTGCTAATTATCAGCTTCTGTGATGGGCATGTATCCAGGGCTTTCTTCTGGTTTCAAACTCTAATCTGATCTCATTTCCCAGCCATTGTTGATCACTTTGCTTAACCGGCAGGGCCTACAGTTTGGTACCAGTGAACTGGAGGAGATGGGAGCCATGTATTGCCTGGGGCTCCTCATCTTGGAACTGAAATCTGGAAGCTGCAGCCATCAGCTCCTGACTCAAGCCACAGCTCTGCTGAATGCTGAGGAGGATATTCTGGACCAGCACCTCCAGTGGTAAGATACTCAGCGGGGCTGAACAACCTTTGAACATGTGTACTACTATTGTAGCATTTCTTGACATTGCAATCCAGGTGGGGCAAACAGATGTTTGCCTGCCAGAAAATGTGGATAGAAGAGCTATGGTGTAAAGGTAGGTTCAGCTGAGCTCTCTGGTAAACTTAATCAGGACACCTTTTCCTTTTTGCTGAAGACAAGGACATACTGCTTGCTTATGCACTGGGGTGTGAAAATAGATAACAATGTGTTTGTAAAAATTATAAAGAGGTTACATCTTGCTGACATGCACACACATGTATATGCATATATATTTGCAAGTTATGTGTTTATATATGTAAAGAGAGGATTTTGAGGTGCTATTCATTTAAAATGGCAATATCACTGCAAATATCTAGGTATTTGGGGATAAGGAATGCTTTGACCATAATCGCATTCTTTAAGAAGAACTTGCACTCCTCAAAGCTAAGGAGAACCCCCCTAGAGAGAATTAGTCTTCAGCTTGGGGAGCCTGAGTACCTATCAGAGAACAGCTAGTGCTCTGAGAACTTCAAGCGTCATAAGTGAGGCAAGGGATGGAAAGCCACTGGCCAGAGAAACCCTCAAGATGCCTTTAGAACAAGCAAATATTTTAGGCTCGACTAAAACAAATTCAGAAGTTGAAGGGAATAAATAATGGCCACGTGTAAAAAGAGAGGATCAGGAGGAACCAGAGGAATCAAGGAAGGCTAAGCCATAACATGTATTTTGAGCACCAGGATGGAGGGAGAGTTAAGTGTCTCCTGGTAAGCGGGGAGGCAGCTTTTCATACACTTTGGATTCAGATGCAGAGAGAACATGATCGATAGCAAGGCCACCATACTTCTGGCTCATTTTCATTAATTTTTTTCTCCTGCCACAACTAGGCTGCTTTTCCAGTTTGAGATCCCATCCAATAGGCAGTCAAGCCTAGGAGAATCTAACAATTATAGCAATACTACTTTGGAAGACCCTGAGTTGCCTAAGAATTAATTGTCCAAATGTAACAATTAATTTGCTCATCAGGGTGGGCTATGTAGATCATAGAGCAAGGAGATTTACATAAATCTGAACCTCCTTCCTCTCTAGAGATGCTAGTGTTGATTTCTTTAAGCATCCCTGTCTTCTCCCAAGTGCTGAAGACTAAGCCCAGTGATATTCTATCACAGATATATCACCAGCATGCCTTATTATTATTTTTTTTAATGTTTGAAATAGGTTCTGCTTAAGTCAATTAGTTGTCCAGGCTGAGCATGAACTTGTGATTCTCCTGCATCAGTTTACCGAGTAGATAAGATTTTAGATGTGCAATGTCACACTTAGGTGACTTCTGTAGCTCTGACATCGCAGTCACTCCTCCCTGTCCCCACTCCTCCAAGTCTGAAGGTTTGGCATGTTTGGTATTGTCGTGGTGTTTTCAGACGCTCTCTGACAGCAACTGCTTCCACCTGCCAGGATATATATTTCAATGTCTTTTCATCTTTTCCTTTGCTAAGCTATCTTGGATGCTGGTTACACTGAATTTGCATTCTTTGCTTTTTCCCCCCTATCTCCTCCACTGTTCACTGAGGGAAGATTGAGCAGAACTGGCATTGCTTGCTTTCCCGGAATTGATTGTGCCCATCTGTCTGATCCAAGGCAGTGAGGATTAGTTGCTTGCAAACCGGAACAAGTAGGAATCTATCACAGAAATGCCTTTTCTAATTCAAGCCTAAAGAACTCAGTGTCAGCCCTCAAGCACAGTGGCTGCTATGCAGGTTATCATAAGAAGATAGTTTCATCTGTCCCTACCCTAGTATCCCACTGGACTATCATCTTTTCAGGTACAAACATACCAGGAGTACTGCAGATGCTGTCATGACACCTAACACTTCTTAAGTTGCTTATTCAGCAACTTAAGGGTAACATATCTGAAAACAGGATGCCATTAGTAAGTTCATTTTGAACAGATGTAAATGACATTTATGATGCATGGAGTTGGGTGTAGGGTAGCATGAGAGAAATTATTCTATGAAGATTTGCATCACAATGTATTTTGCTGGTCATTATGAGGCAACTGCCCCAAGCAAGTTTTGCTCCCTAAAGACTATGCTGTTAAGAAGAAAGATCATCCTGAAAATTTCTTGATCAGAAATACGCCAGCAAAGGAGCAGATTATATGCCACAATTATAGGTACAGTGGCACATGCCTATAATCCCAGTACTTGGGAGGTTGAGCCAGGAGGATTGCTGAAAGTTTGAGTCCAATCTGAGGTACAAAGTGAGATCCAGGTCAGTCTGAACTGCATAGTGTGACTTTGTCTCAAAAAAATTAATATATATATATATCCCAGCCAATAAATTTATACTGATTAAAAGAGAATGGAAGGGAAATTAATAAAATAAAGTAAAAGAAAATCTACTAATTTCAAGCCAGCAACAGACTGTTTGAATTTATTTATTTGGTTTCCAATGCATAGGGTTACATCTAGAAATACAGCATATCAGACCTGAATTTAATAAGCATCAGGATTCTTATTACAATAAGAGTATAACTAATGTTGGTTGACAAAACTCTCTGTATGTTTTAGAGGTCTTTGCAACCTCCTGCTTGTCTCTTACCTCTCTTTTTGGTATAGTAGGGGGTCTACTTTTCTTCAGAAAGATTCTTTTATGTTGACTAAGGGATTAGTAGGGGAAAGTTGTCTGTGTAGAGGAGTGGGTAAGGGTTTCTCTCCCTCCGAAGGTCTGCTTCACAGAAATGCAAGCACGTGGTACATGTTTGAGCTTCCCAGGCTCCACCAAGAGCTCCACCAGTAACCTGCTCGGAAGACATAATGTGGTCGTTTGCTGTGGACATCATGTTTTCTGACAATAGCTTTCATGCCTCATTTACCATAAAAACAATTAGAATATAGTGACCATTCACAGAGGAACTTAACATTATTTCAAGCGCAGAGTCGGAAGATGCTTTCCCAGTGAAACGAAGTACATGCCCTCTGCTTTGGGTCTGCTGTTTTGGTCCTCTTCTTCCCAGCTGCTCCTTTAAGAAAGGTCTACAGATTCACTATGGCATCTTTTGTTTCTTTTCTCTTTCCTCTTCTTTTCTCCTTCCTCTCAATCTTATCCCTGGAAGAACTCGGTGCGCAGCACAGGAATGCTAAGCTGCTTCTTCTGGGTGCGCCATTTATCCACTATGACAGGTCTTTTGTAAAGTCATGTAACAGTCTTGCTGCGTCAGCCCCGTTCCTCTCACTGTGTATCCCTCACTGCATCCTCTTTCTCAGCCAAGCAGCCCTCTCTCCCTTTGCCCCTCCATTAATAACAAGACAAGGCTCGGATGTCTGTGGGGCAGTAAAAGATCGGTGTCTCATGTATTTTCCTGAATTGCAGAGTTACTGCTTTAGCCTCTGTTCCCCTCAACATCTACATAGGATGATGTGTTAGGTCATGTGTTTGGTTTGATGGTACAACAATACAAAAAATTAAAATGCAACATGAACCTTATAGAAAATACCTGAATTTTTAAAATTACAAATATGATTGATTCCCCAGCACCACACGCTATGCCAGGGCAGGCTGAGCCAGCCACGAAAAAAAAAAAACAAAAAACAAAAAACAAAAAACAAAAAAAAAAAATCCTATCAATATAGTCAGCTCTGCGAATAGGGTTGAAGGAGAGGTTAGAGAAATCGAGGCAAGAGCTCCATTTCTCATGAGAACGCAACTTGTTGTTCTCCACATAGCAGTCTCCTTTTCATGACGGAATATTCCATTATGTGTATGTGCCATAATTTCTTTACTCATAAATCCTTTATTGATCCCCTAGGTTGATGCCATGTGTATCAGTAGGATTGAAAAACAGATTCAACACAAAATGTACAAAGGTATAAGAAACTACAAAAAAATGATTGATTTTAATATTTCAAAAATTTAGTTCTATTCTTCCAAATGAGTAAACAATATTTGGAAAACACAAAAAAAGTACCCATATTCTAATCAATGATTAGTGGATAACCACTGTGAAGCTATATTGTCTATTTCCTCTGGTCTTTTGGAAGGACCAGTTAATGCTTGATTTTTTTTTAATTGACTGTTTTCTTTCTTCCTCTTTTGTATTTCTTATAACTTCTTTGCTATTGTTATTGTTTTGTTTAAACTAATTTTACACATATATTTGGTAATGTGAATAACTAATTTAAAGATAGTATCATATAATAGAGCCACCATTGTTAAATACTTAGCACTTTGTTTAGTGAAATCTTGAATCGTTTCTGTTTCTTTTCTTTTTTTTTTGGTAGTTAGTGCAGGGTCTACAGGGTCTTACTATACAGAGCCAACTCGTAGTAATCCTCCTGTTTTCAGCCTCCCAAGTGCTAGGTTTACAGTCGTGCGCCTCCATGCCCAGTCTCCATCACCTTGTCAGAGAGCCCAGGGGGCAGGGCTAGCATGGCATGCTGGGGATTGAAACCCAGATCTATGTGTTTGCCTAAGCAGATGCTTTAATATGCTGAACTATCTGGCCAGCACTTTGTATGGTTTCCAATAATGTCAGAGACCTGAATAAGTGCAGAAAAATACGTTTTAAAACAGTAGTAGGGGTAATAGGCCAATTAAAATATAATTTTAGTGACTTTTTTCTATCACTACTTTGTATTTAAAATTACAAAAATGAAAATAATTACAAAAAGATTTATGATGTATTTATTTACATAGTTTAATTTGTTTCATAGTTTTAATATAGAATCTTTTTATCTATGTTTTATTTACTCAATTATTTTTTTATTACTGGGAATTAAACTCAGGACCTTGCTCTTGCCAGGCAGGTGCTATGCTACTGAACTAAATGTCTGGCCCCAATTTTGTATTTTAGAATAATACACACTTTATCATTACTTAGTGTTGTTACTTATGTCATGTGATGCCACCATGCAAGTTGCAAAATAATTTTGGTACATTTTAATTTTTATATCTGGTTCCATTTTCTGTCTTCTAGGAGTGCATAGTTTTAACAGTATCTCTGTTTTACTTAAATACATAATATTATAAGCATTACCTTATTAATATTTGCTTAAAATGTTCTTTTCTAGTTTTCCTTCTTTATTGTTATTGGTGATTTCTATAATGAGCTGTAAACTGTCGATCCTGACCCACTGGGATTTTATATTTCAGTTGTATTAAAATGATATATTAATTGGCCTGTTACCCATACTACTGTTTCAAAACATAGTTTTTTGCACTTATTCAGGTCTCTGATGTTTACTAGTTGTCTTAGTTACTTTTTCATCATTGCTGGGACAAAATACCCAATACCCAAAATTAAGAAAGGAAAAGTGTATTTAGCACACAGGTAGTGGAGGTTTCAATCCATACTTGACTGAATCTAAGGCAGAGAGGTACATGACAGAAGATAGCCAAACATGGTGGTGGAAAATGGCAAAACAGCAAGGGCAAAAGAGAGGAATAGCAGCAAACACAGCCAGAGAGAGCAAGTCTGTCTCTCTTATGTTGCACGCATGTTATCCACCTCCAGTCAGGTGCAACACTCACACCTTTAATCCCGGCACTGGAGTGTGCATTCATCACAAGCTCTAGAACCTCACCCAGTGACTGCATGGGGCTTGGTGGTGTGGGGGAAGGCAACTGTGCACAAACCATGACATCAGTGAAGTCTATTTATTTATTTATTTATTTTAAGAAGAACATTATTTATATTATGGCTGGCTCAGCTTGCCTTAGGGGTAGGGCTGGCATAGCATGTGGTGCCAGAGAGCAAATCACAGTCCCTGTAGTTGCCTAAACTTGCCTAAGCAGGTGCTTCAGACTTCTGAGCTATCTCGCCAGTCCTAAGCTATCTCACTGGCTCCGAATGAAGTCTTGTACAGATTCTTCTTGCACCTTTTATTGATAATCTATCAGAAAATTTTAAACTTGTTGTTATGAATTTTCTTATTTTCTCAGAGAAAATGATTTTCATTGCATGTTTTAAGTTATTTTCTAAGTTCTATGGGAAATTTCTAGATTTATTATTAGTAACTTTGGTGAAGTCTTTGTTTATACCAGAAAATGTTTCCATTGATTTTTCTGTATATTTTTTCCTTTGAACACACTTAAAAATTTTAAGAATTAATTTTCTTCACTTCTTTTTCTTACCATATTTACAACTTTTCCTAGGCTTTTGAGATCAGTATTTAAAGATAATTATTCAGTGACCATCCTCTCCAAGAACCTAGCTTTAAAATAAGAATGACTCTCAGGGCTGGTCAGATAGCTCAGCAGAATAAAGCACCCGCTTAGGAAGAACACAGGGACTAGAGTTTGATCTTGGCTCCACAGGGCTTTCCAGCCCCGCCCCTGGGGTACTCTGAGATGGCAACTGAGACTGGGCATGGCAGCGTGCACCTGTAATCCCAGTGTGTGAGAGACTGAAAAAAGGAGGATCACTATGCATCCAGTCTTTGTAGTGAGGTTCTGTAGGCCTTGTACTAAATAAAATAAGAATGAGTCTCTGTGCTTGTCCATTAAAGGAACTAGCTGTCAGTTGATATTCATGTTCAGTATCTTCTTCACTTATGATTCTTTTTTCTTAGGGTTGAATGGCTTGTTTATTGAAAAACCTAGATTTCTAATTACTTTTTTGTATTCAGAAAGACTTAAATCCTGTTAATAGGTTGCCTGATATTCAGCTGGATTTGAATTTTGGTTATGATCTAAAAAATCCTTCAGTATAGAAGTTTATGTTACTTACTATGGACCAAAGAACTTTATGCTTGTAATTGCAAGTGAGAGAGGTCTAGGCCTGGTCTCTATTATTCTGGGATCTGGATAGAAACCTATAAATTTTCAAAATCATATGCGTCTGACTTATTTGAAACAATAGTATGAATTTTTCCCTTATAATTTAACGTTAGGAATCATACATGACACTTAGATTATCTGATAATCGTAATCATATCTTTAAAAATTTAGTTAGATGTTTAATTATTTGTATTTCTCATTCTATTTATTCTATTCAACACAGTCCTCATTCTTGTCTCTCAGCATTTCTTCCTCTCTCATATTTTGTCAGTGAGCACCATCACTAAATATTTTCTCTGTTTTGTGGAAAGAAAATCAATAGCATATTTTTTATGGATACTTAATAATTATGTATCGATATCTTCCCTTCTTTAGGAATTTCCCTTTCCCGCCTAGATTTCTTGGGTGACTTCAAAACACTATTATCTGTTCAGACTATACTTAATCTGCATTTAATCTTGTAACAACTTATTTTTTCTTGTATATAGGCACCCTATTTTTTTCCTGCCTTAAAATTGTGTTTTTTTCATTAATGCAAATTTGTTCTCTACAATATAAGAAATGTTTACCGTTTCTACTCCTACCCTATCTTTGTAGGTCTTTTAATTAATTTTGAATGAGGGTTCCCCATTTCTTTGGGATAAGTCTTCCTTATAAAGTAACAGTGACTTCATCCTAAGTCTTCATTTTTCTTGCCTGGAAGAGCTGGGAATCTACTTTCTAACCTCTGTATCTTCTTTTTCCTTTCTTGCTTTTTACTTCTCTACCAAAATTCATTAAATTCTGGAAGTTTATCTAAAGCTTGTCTGCTCGAATCTTTCTCTGCATTATGGATTCTTCTTGTTTGATTATGCAGTGCAATTTCAGAGGCTTTACTGTAGGTTTTATCGCACCTATTTCCTCAACTTTTACCAGCTTCTTTTGTTCATGTCTGAATATATAGCTAGTTCTCCCTCATTTGGAGCTATCATCTGCTCAATTACTATATGTTTTCATGTTTCTCTGCTACCTTAATATGGGCTATTTGCTGTTGGCCTGTGGCCTGGTGGCTGGTTATTTTGCAAAATACAGCATAGCCCTGCTGTTGAGTGAGGCCCCATTTCTTTGTCCAGTTCAGAATCTTTTCCACTTCTTGATCATTATAATTGCTCTCCATTTTTTCTCTTCCAACTACTTTTTCATAGTTTTTTGTCTATTCATCTTTGAATCACAGAGCCTATCAAGTCTTATAGCTACTTAATAATCAGGAGTTTAGGTCATCTTAAAAACCTCTCTTATTTAGTTGAATGTAGGTAATTCCTTTTGTTTTAATAGAAAATAATCTGATTGAGGCAATTTTTTCTTGAAGTATTCATATGTTTTGACTTTTGCCTTAGAGAACAAGATTCAGGAGATTGTTCAGGATAAAGTAAAGGCAAAAGAAGATGGAAAATGATGGAGCAGTGCCAAAATAAATCTGAGATTGGGATAATGGGTCCCTAAAAGGGAGCATCCTGGTAAAGCAATGGATTGAAGTTCAATTGAATGTGTGGTTTCAAATTAATACTATTTTCATCAATTCCCAATTAAAATTATATGGCAATTCTAGTGCTCTTTCCCTCTAATGTCTTTTGGACAACTAATTTTATTCTGATGTTTTAAATGACCTATAGTATGTAATATGTAAAATACTCCTAGTTTTTTTTTTTTTTTTTTGCCAGGCTGGTCTTGAACTCACATCTATCCTTCTGCCTCACCCTCGTAAGTGCTTAGATTACAGGCATGTGCCACCATGCCCTGCTAACTCTTAGTTTCATTCTGTAGTTTTACACCAAAAATGCTACATAAGGCAGAACATTGGAATGGAAAGAGATATGTCTCGTGACTGTATAGGATGATGCCTTAACATGTTAAATGCCTCCTGAACTCTTCAAAGAAATGAACTGATCAGCAGTGAAGGAGTGCCAATCTTAGATTGTAGAAACAACAACAAAACCCCTGTCCCATAAACAGTGAGTGAAAGGCAACAGTAGAACGTTTAAAATAAAATTGTATGCAAATCTTTTAAAAATATATAAATTAACATTAGGAAAACCTAATGTAAGTGTGTCTGAGGGGAAAGAGGTTTCATAATATCACTCAGAAATCTGTAAATTAGTTTATTTTCTTCTGGAGAGTAGCTTGGAAATGTGCAAGAAGGTTTATAAAACTTTTCACTTGATATTGAGTTTCTAGCCTGGAGAATATCTTTCAAGAAAATAAACATAACTGAAAATGATTTTTAATATGTAGGTATTTAGAGAAACAATGTATACATCCACGATAATCTTGAATAATGCAACTTCCTAGTTCAATAAAAAGAAAAATAAGACCTG
>PVKN010042308.1:0-10411 GCA_004027915.1 Capromys pilorides
CAGTTTGTCTGATGGGCTAGCTATTCCCTTAGCAATGGCCTCAAAGGAGAGAATGGGAACAGGTAGGGAAAGAGGCAGTTGAAGAGCAGTGGAGAAGGTCCATAGGATTATCACCATCTTTTGCTGTTTCATAGCCCTTGTCGTGCTGGGTTGAGATGATCCATTACGGGTCGGTCACTGTTCTGTAGAGTGAGCTTCTCAAGGGCAGTGATGGGCATTTGTCATTATTGACTTCCCAGCACTGAGCTCCAAAGTCAGTGTTTCATAGATATTTGTGAATATCATGTGGGCCTGCCAATGTGCTAAAAGAAACGTTTGCCACACAACAGAATTGTGTCCTCTGTTAATGAAGATCCAGAAACAAGTACCTCTGTGTGGTCCGAGAGTCCAGTTACACAACCAGTGAGATGCAGCTTGATCAAAAAAATATGGAGACACTGATAATACATCAAATGTAAGAGGAATGGAAAGTATTACAGTGTCCTGAAAATAGGTTTCTTTGGCTGACTCTCAGAACCTGGCTTTGCCAAAATCTTATTTGCCCACCACCACCACCACCCCCCAGGTCAACCAGGATCTGTGCAAAAGACAAAAACCACAATGTATTTTAAGAGAGAAAACAGGGTGAACAATTGTTTCCTAGGACATAAAAATGTGAAACAGCAAATAGGAGATACTGAAGTATCAAAACAGTAGCAACTGCTGGAAGCAACTTCTATCCTTGGGGCTGAGCATAAATAAAAATGATATAATTAAGTATTAGTTTAAAACTCAGATGTCTGAGAAAGGTACTGTCCTGGGTCTCTGAAAGGGGATGGTGACAATGGTTCTATGGTTGCTGGAAAACTGAAAAACAGGTTGAGTAGCTGCCAGGGGAGTGAAATGTCACTGCCAGATGAGCAGTGTTGCTGGAGAAAGATCGCTGATGCTTATGGGAGCAGGAAGCAAAACTGGAACAAGGTCTCTACCTCTTCTTCCTTCAGCCTTGCAGTTACACCTACTGATTCCTGCTGGGGAAAGCTAGCAGAGACCAAGCCAAGGCAGAAAGTATTTTTCAACCTGTAGCTTCAGCATCACCAAGTGTCTCAGTTACTCTTTTCACATTGCTGGGACAAATACCCAACACTCAAAATAAGGGAAGGAAAGGTTTATTTAGCTCACAGTTACTGGAGATTTCAGTCCACACTCAGCGGGCTCCAAGACAGAGTGGTACATGGGAGAGGGCACTCTTTCCTGGCTGAGACAAAGAGCAAGAGAGCAGGGAGGAGCAGCAGCAGCTCAAACAGCTAACTGCTCTTTCTTCCTTGTATTGAAATGCAAATTACCTGCTCCAGGGCAGGTGCAGCACCCACACTCACAATAATCAATTACATACTCCAGACGCCACCCCATGACTGCATGAGGCTTTCAGCGGGACACCTAGATACAAGCCATAACACCAAGTAATGTAGAGGGATGCATTTGCAGCTGAGATATCAGTCTCATAATTGTCATTCCCAAGCATGAGCTGCCTGCCGATGTTCCACAGGAAAGCTACCGGCCTGTGTTTACTACTGATCAAACTTAAATGATCAGATTTTATCCTCCACTGCCAACAGTTCTAGGTAAGTGAAAGTAGATTTTCCATTCCTGTCTGATAGGTCAGACTATGATTATGAGCACTAAGTGTTTAAAATTCAGACTCTAACAGACTCTGAAAGTTTGAATTTTACCAAAAGTTTTTATTTTGACTCTGCCTCTTATCATCAGAGTGAATCTTTGCTTCTGTGCCTCAGCTCCTTGAGTTTCTTTTGTGAAAGGAACATCCTCATATGACTAGAGTTGATGTGCATATTAATTAAGTTCATGTATAGAAGCCAGTTACAACATTTCTGATATTAATAGAAGCTCAGTAAATATTAATTGTTATTATTTATGTAGACCTTTGAGTTGTTAGGATTGAGAATGTCAAAAGATTGAGTAGAATGAGATGATCCCTCTGGAAAAATTATCTTCCTACCAAAACATAGCAATTTCCCTATACCACGTCCTAGAGATATTTAAGAAAAAAATCATAACCCCAGTCTTATCAGAGTTTCCAGTCTTGTTATAGTTGAAGCAACTAGAGTGATACTTTGTAATGAGATATGCTTTTATTGAAAAATAGTTATTGTAGAACCATGTAATATGGGATTTATACTCATTTTCTATTCTTGCGCAAAGCTTAACTTCATACCTTAGTGTCTACCATAAAGCAAAGGAAATCATGCATAGCACTCCATATTTTCTGTGGTTTAAGAATTAAGGCAAAGTGGGGCCGGCGAGATGGTTCAGTGGTCTAAAGCGCCTGCTTAGGAGGGCTCAGGCAGCTGCGGGGACTGCAGTTCGATCCCCGGCACCACATGCTGCGCCAGCGCCACCACCAGGGCAGGCTGAGCCAGCCACAAAATGAATAAATAAAGAAACAAACAAACACAACAAGCAAACAAATAAATAAATAAATAAAATTAAAAAAAAAAAAAAGAATTAAGGCAAAGCACATCAAAGACAGCTCATCTCTCTTCAGCAATAGCTGCAGTCTTTGTATGAATATGAAGGATGAGGGATAAAATTATCTAAAGTCCTATTCACTCACTTGGGTGGTGTGGGCATCAATGGTTGAGCCACTGTTGTTCTCAGAGTATCTACATGTGACCTGTTGTGTGGTCTGAATGTTGTGGGTGGGTTCTCAAGGCAATTAGAAGGGGGGGGAGGGAAAAAAAGTAGGAAAGAAGAGAAGAAAGTAGGGAAGGAGGAGGAGTGTGAGGGAGAGAGGTAGGGAATGAGGGAGATATGAAGGAAAGAAAGGATGAATATTAGGCAGAATTTATATTGTCTTTTATGACTTAGTCTCATGTGGTAGTTAATGTTATGTGTTTACTTCACTGAACCACAGGGCCTTCAGATACTTGGTCAGACATTATTCTGGGTATTTTTGTGTGAGTGTTTTGCCTGAGAAATTAGATTATACCTAGAAAATTGCTAGTAATTCATCTATTTTTCAAGTGGGAAGGGTCTAAACTTACCAAATTCTTCTCTTCATAAATAAAGAAAAGAAAAGAACCATGATTTCCACCAATCAGATTGAAGAAATTATACCTCAGAGACATTGGTCTGGTGTTTGAGACTGCCGTGCCCTGCCCCACAGAATGCTGAAGTGCCCTGGGTGCTGAGTGCCAGCTATGAGAAGGTGAGAAGAGATCATGCAGATATCAGCAAAGTGCTTCAGCCACTCTCCTCAGGCCCCTTTCAGCACTCCGAAGATCATGCCTTCTGCTGACATCAGATAATGCAATCCTATAATTAAACATTTTCAAGGAGACTCCTGAACCTCCTTGTAGATCTTATTTCAGTCTCCATCAACTCTTCTCATTGGAACAAATCCTGACAGAGCCTTATTTTCTAACCATGATTGCATCCTAGAACACAGGGAGCAGCCTCTACCTTTTGCTTCACCTGGGAATTATACAGCTCTGTCAGCTGGGGCGAACCACTTACAATATTTTGGTATTGCTGGGTTTTCTTCCATTATTTTTTTCTACTTCATCCAGGATCCCTTTCTCTCTACAATATTTTTATGTTTTTCTTCCTTCATCTCTGCTGTCCCCACAAACCTCTGTTCCCATTTTGGGGTTTTGGAACATTCTCCCTGGACTATTGATGTGATTGAATGATTGACCATTTAGTCTGTCATTTTTCCCTCACCTCCTACACTACACATCAATAGGACCTCTTTGCAGAAGTCCTTGAGCAAATGCTCAGCTTCTTCTAGAAGTCAGATACTCAATGCCTTTCTACCCTTTTCTTTCCTGGGCAGAAAGACCCCACTTCCCGAGAGAGTAGCTCCCTGTGCATCTCTAACATAGCTCAGGGTGATGTCTGCTACCCTGAGTCAAGTGGTTTCTAAATAGAAACCTTCTGGTAGCACCATCATTAATTAGCATCCTTTCTCAGAACATCTAAAAGAAGCCGGTTGGGAGAACAATGTGCTCCCAGCAAAGCTAGTGAAGTTCAGAAGTTGGCTGATTTTAAAAAGAAAACAAAAAAAAAAGTGCAGCCTTGCTGCTTACATTTTCATGCAGGGTTTATTGGCTTTTTCTCTTCTTGACTTCCTTCTCCATTCCTTAATCCTCTTACCCATCCCCTGCTTCTCTTTATGCACCACATTGTACCCTATTTATTCATGACTCATTATGAGCAGGAGTACTGGTACCACCAGTTTGTGTTAGAATTGCCTTTGTTCACAAGATGGGTTGCTCACTGAGGGTAACTAATGCATCTTAGGACAATGTATGGCACATAGTATGTGCTCATTGAATGTTTAATGAATAAATGCATGAAAACATTATTAGTGAGTGGTGACATTTTGCCCATCTTGGGTAGGGCAGCCATATGAGACCTAAGATTGTATTCTGATGTGGTCCCACTGAGATGGACGGTTGCCTGTGATGTTATTTCTGCTGAAGACCCTCTTTCTTCACCACTGGCACATGTACCCTGCATGGTTAGATTGGAGCTTCACTGTCATTTCCTTGAGACTTTCCCAAGCTCCTCCTTCCAGATTGTTCCTTTCCTTCTTTACCAAATTGAAGCGTTGTGTGTGTGCTTTTTCGTGGTGCTTGTTTCATGTCCCGAGAAGTGGCCTGCCTTTATTCATTATCTCCATTCACCCTCACATTACCAGCCGCTGAGTGAAAGGTCAAATATACTTGCTTTCACTGCATTTTCAGTACCAGGTAGATTACCTGCTCTGCCAAAGGCTCCTAACAAGTATGAATAAAACTGTGTGAATGATTAATAAAAGCAGTTTCCTTTCTTATGGAAATCATTCTCTCTTTTTTCTTCTCCCAACACACAACTGACATTATGACTGCGCTGTTAGAAGATAAAATCCTAATAAAATAAAACACATATAATGTATTGTTCAAAAACCAGAAACATCTTTTATTTATGCTTTTGTCTAAAAATATTCCATTACTACAAAATATGCAAAAGAGAAAGATACATGGCCAGCAGGTTTTTGTTAAATTATGAAAAGCCAGGCTAACTAATGGGCTTGGCTGCCTCTGCTGCTCATTGTGAATGGGCTTCCCAGCTATTCTGAGCATTATAGGTGCCATTCATCTACTTCTTAGAGGAGAATATCATTACTGTGAGAAATATGGAAAAGTTTTATCTAAAAATGACAAAAGAAATTAATAGTCCTAATATAACCCATTCTGGAATAATATTTCCTATTCTTTATGCTCCAGCAGCTCTGAGCTTCAGAGCACAGCAGTGCAAGGCATGATGACAATGTGAAATTCATGAGCTCATTCAACACAATGAGAAGTGAGCCTGGTCCCCCCACTCCTTCATCTTGTGGTCATGATAAGGTTGACCCAGGTGATTATTTTAAAAGCTGAAGCTGGTGTAGGAAAGTTGAAGGTCAAGAGAGAAAGTCTTCTTTTTCTGTTTCCTTCAAAATTCTTCTTGAAACCTTGGGTTGCTTCTCAAAGGCCTTTCAGATGCATCTTTTGTAAGATTCTTGTCATTTACCTAATATTTCTGATGTTGTGCTCTTGTTTCCTCTTAGTCCTTCCTTAATATTTTGCAGAGAAAAAGAGTCCCACACAGAGATGGTATCTAACATCTCCCACTTAATGCTGGAGGAGATTGTCCTTTCTCATATGTAATTGAAATGTTTCTCCATGTGGTAGCAATAGGCTGTTCCTGAGATGTGCTAGTCCTGTGTGACAGGGTTGTCTTTCCTCACATCTGCCAATGGTCACTTTTGTCTCTTCGAGATAAATAGGAAATGTGTTGGGCTTAGGTGTCAAAATTGCTCTACGCTCAAATACTATCACCACTGAGGCTTGGAGAATATTATTAAATCTAACAGAAATCTAATAATTCCTGCTGATAGTGTGTATCCAGTTTCATTGGGGTTGCAAGTGTAGTTACTCAAACAAAATAGAAGTTAATTTTCAGCACCTATTAAAGAAGTTTAGAGCTTCTTGAGGCAGATTTGTGGAGTGACTAGGAATCTAGGTGCTAAATTCTAGGGCTACCCTGAACAGTTCCACCTGTGGTCCAAGGTTGGCCTGAGTTCCACCTGTCAATCAGCAATCTTCCCTGCAGGAATGAGAAAAGAGGGCAGAAACTGTGGTTGTCTCTCAGTAGGTAAGGGCCTCTCTTTCTAGAAATTATGACACTGTCTCTGCCAGAACTTACACTGCAATCAGAGGGTAGAAAATCAAGCTTTTAGTTCAGATCACAGTGGGTCCTGTTCCTCTGAAAATAACAAGGATGGGTGTGGAAGCCAACTGCAAGTTTTTGCCACTTTTCCATATCTCTGAACTTCATGAGGATTAGGTGAGATGATTTACAAATCAGTGCTCTCTTACACTCTATTAATCAAGTATGGTCAGCTGATTTTATTATTAAAATATCAAAGGATAATTGTTAGAAAAGTCTGGTTCTAGAGAAGTATGAAACATTTTATGAAGGATTTGTATAAGGAAAACACATCCTTCTTTATCCTTTTACACAGAGGATGAAGAGAACTGAAAAACAGATGCTCTTTCATTTTATGAATAAGAAGGCAAGCTCCAGAGGCATGTTATTTTCCCAAATCACAAAACTGGTTAGTAGAAGAACCAGAACAAAATCTCAGAATCTGTAGCAGAATATTGACTGCAGAGGCCACCTCTCCCAAATAAAAAATTAATTGTAGAATGAAAAGTGATTAAATTATATAAAAAAACATTTTGATAGAGAACTTTCTCAGCGTTTTCTGAGAATGAACTGGACAGTTGTTTATGTAAAAGCTGGATTAGTTCACCCCTTAAGTTGACTGGAAGCCCAAGCTTTCTGAAGTGGCAAGGAGTAGTGAAAATAAATAGTGAAAGTTTAAACTTTAAAAAAAAAAGATATTACATTGCCTTTAATCCTCCTCACAGCACTTTCTTTGCTTCAAATACATTTAGCCCATCATGCTTACCACTTTCTGAAGTAGTTCTGGAGGTCCTCTTTTATCTTTAAGAGGTCTGCTTGAAGGTACATTGAATACTGCTGCTGAGTGCCATCCAAGAGAGAGTCAGGTTTACAAAAACATTACAGTGTAGCCTCATGCACCTTACTCACCATTCTGGCACCCTCTAGCTTTTGGCATGTTTCCAGAGTCAAGATGATCACAAAAGGTCAACATTTTCAATCCATTCAGGAGGCCAAGGCAGCACTAAAGAAAGAGGACTTTAGAACTCCTTCGGAAAGCTGCAAGGATGATGGGTTAGTGTATTTGAAACAAAAAAAAAATTGCTTTTATTTTTCTGAAGAGGCTACAAAGTAGAATTAAAACAGAAAAAAATGGCAAGTAATGCAGGATTTCATTTAACAAAGTAATATGAATTTCACAATGTTTGTTGTAATACATTGTGTCCTCTTCCAACCAGTTATTCATATTATCAGATAAATGCATGTAAAATTGGAACAAGAAAAAAGAAATGTATAAGAAATTAAGAAAAGAAAAAGTACAAGCAATTGAAAAAGGAGACAAAACAAATTAAGTATTATCTGCTCCTTTCCATAGACCGGCAGAAGTACACAGTATAGTTGTCAAAATAATCCTCCTTACATACATAGATAAATCCCTTTCCCCCATTCCCTCTCCTGTCCTATTCCTCAACTCAGTAACTATTTGCTTTTGAAAACTGCATGCCCTTTTCTCCGTATCTATTGTACCCTTCAGATTCCATTTTTTTCTTTCAGGTTCTCACACTAAGGAAACAATGTGATGTCTGCCCATGTGGGTCTGATTTATTCTGCTTAAGAGTATGTTCTCCAGTTGCATCCACTTACTGACAAAAGGCTTGGAATATTTTGAGGGGCATCAATGGCAATATGTCTTTTTACTGCAGTCACTTGTTAATATTTAACACCGTATCTTTTATCATACCTTGTAAAATTCATAGTGGCTCATTCAATCTTGTTCTGTATGCTTTCCTTCTCTTTCCTTCATGGAGACGACATTGGCCACCTGGTAGCTGCAGCTGCAGCTGCACCAGGGCTCCATTTTCACTTTGTTCTTGATTTCTGTTTAACATTGCTTGTTCTTTGGTTGCAGTTTCTGAATTCAGGAATTCTGAGACGATTAGCTCCTGTTGCTTTTTGCCATGGTAGCTTTTCTTACCGCTGTGCTGAGGAGGTGGTGGGGGGAGTCAGCTCCTCCTGACTGTCAGAACTCTCTTTATAGCTCCATCCTCACATCAGGAAAACCTATTTCTATACTCAGAACATGACCTTTAGCTTCTTTTATGAACACTGCCAACAAGCTCTAAACACACTCCCCACACCACCAGATGGGTTTTTTTGACTTCTCACTTGAAGCTCTAAGGAGCATTGCTGACTGGTTGCTGAAAAATCCTTGTACTTTGTGTCTGTTGCTTGGTGTATTGTTTTACTGCTTGGTACATCTTTTTCCTGGTTTGGTTTTTTCTTTGCCCTCTTATGTAAGATGACTTTATTCAAGCAGCCTGGTTTCTACTGTGACGGGTTATGTGTCACTCTTTTTCCTTAATTTCCTATGACAGACCTTATTAACTCATATAATTTTGTTATGCTAAGTGGGGAGCAGTTATTTCATAAAACAGCAATTATTTTCTGGCTCTCCCTCTCTCCATGCTATCTGATTATTACAAGTCACTTATTTTTTTTTTTCTCAGCCTGGAATCTTGCACCTGAGTGTATATGGCCAAAATTCATCATGGCTATGTAATGTCTAGTTTTTTTTCTATTTTCAACTTTAAAAATTTTTTAAATTACTTTTTCCAACCTCTTTTGCGTCTATGATTTTTCCATGCGATCAGTCAGGTTCCCACCAGCAAAAGGCAAAGAGAAGTCTGATAGGGAGGTTTCTGTGAAATTTGGAGTTCCCACAGTCATCAGCCTTTTCTTCTTGGTCCTTTCTCACTCCTGTTCCCTGGGATATGGATACAGTGGATGGAGCTGTGACAGCCATGCTTCAGCAATGAAAGATACAAAAACAAAAAAACAAACAAACAACAACAATGAAAGGTAAGTCCAGAGGACTGGGGAGAACTCCGGTCCAGAACTCTGGACATTAAGCTAATGCTAGTACATTCCTATTTTCAGAATTCCTGTTAAAAGGAAAATAAAGCCTCTGATAAGTTTATGCCACTGTTATGGGGAACTGCTACTTTTAGGTGATTTCAGTTCCTAACTGATCCATCACAGATAAATGAAGGCAGGTTGAGTGAGAGACACAATGATGTGGCCCCTAGGCCCCACATAAAGAAAATCAGGGTACCTCAATATTTGACAGCACTATGCACAGTTGACCAAGGGCTGAGCTCGGCTTCATATAGCTTTGCCACCCAAGGTCATGGCCTGCCTGTCATGGCTCATTTTTAATAAACAATGTGTAAGCACATAAAGGCATGCCCATATCAGTCCAGCTAGGGAAAATGCCAAAGGACCATTTGGAGCTCTTTGTAGAGGCACCCGTGGTTTGTCACTGGGCCACCAGCACAACCTGGCTTTTCTTTCTTTCACTGTCCTTTCCTTGCATATGTGCTGATCATCAAGTCACATCGAACTAAACAGCTGTGCATTTCTGGTCTGCTTCTTAAAGACTCCAACTCGTGATATCTGATAATCATCTTTTCAGGCTGCAGATATATACTAGACTTCTAGTTGGTATCAGTCACTCTGCTATGCCTTGGCTGCAGGTGGCAGTGAAGGTCAGGAGCACAAAGATGAATAAGAGAGTGTCCTTCTTTACACAGAGCGCTAATTTAGCAAAAGAGGTGGGCATATAGACAAATAACTATTATTTAGGGTGGAGACTTCAACTGAATAAATGATTATATGGACAATATAAAGGGCATATCAAAAACTTGCCTGGAAGAGCTGAAGAAAGCCTACTGGAAGATGTGAAGATTGAGAAGAATCTTAAAGGATGTGATCATGTTTATCAGAAAAGTAGGAGTTACAGAACATGTTTCAAAAGCTAATGCAACTTTTTTAAATGCAAGATGAAGATCCTAGTAGGCTGTTTGTGCAGCAGAAGATGGGGGACTGACCTAGAACAAGGACTCTAGGTATAGACAGAATTTGGGATAAGTTAGGAATCTACCTGGTCATTGGTAGTAAAGAAGAAGGAGGAGTCAAAAATGACTAAGAAGTTTATGTGAGAATCAGAATCACATTTGACGCTGTAGGGCATGCCTAGAATCACAGCACTCAGGAGGCTGAGGCAGAAAGACCAGTTCAGCCTGGATTATTTAGTGATTCTTAGTCTCCCCATCCCCTACCCCCTCCACATCCTAGAATCAAATTCAGGACCTTGCACTTGCCAGGCAGGTACTGTGCTGCTGAGCTAGATCCCTAGCCC
>PVKN010042309.1:0-10412 GCA_004027915.1 Capromys pilorides
AAAAAAAAAAAAAAAAAAAGAAAAAGTGACATACAACCAGGCATAGTGGTGCATCCTCTAACCAGAGCAAAATCAGAAGGCTGAGTTGGAAAAATCCAAGTTTGAGTTTCAATCTAGCCTGGACTACACAGTAAGACCCTGGCTCACTACTGCCCGCCACCACCCAAAAGGCACACAGTCAGCATTAGGTAATATAATAGAGATGTAAATATTTTTCAACTCCATTTTCAAAATAACATACCTTCAGAATGTTTTTATTTTTTTCCCTCAATTTCAGTAATCATTTAGGAATATTCTCATTGAAGAAATCTGTCAATTTTCTTAGCTCCTTTAAAGCAGTAAGCAAAGGTTTTCCTAGTTAAAAAGTTCATAATATCTTCAGTGAACATATTTTATAACTGATTTTTAATTTTTATTACTAGGCTTGACTTACGTAGAAACATTCCAAATATATATAAGTAAATTATTAAAACTAAAAAACTGCTGAAAGACTATGAGTCTTTGAAAATCTCTCCCTATGTCACTAACAAAAATAAGAGACAATGAATAGCAAGATATTTGTTCACCAAATATAAAACAGACTCAAAGTCGTACACACCCATAAATAAAAATGGTAATCAACTTCATGGGGGAATTCGCTTTTTACTTACAGAATATTAATATAAAAGCAAATAGTTTAAAAATTTGGTATATCAATGTGTAAGGTGTGATTAAAATAAATGCTGGTTAATTATTTTTTAAAATGTATTACGGTAAAAAGTCTGGGCTACGCCTATAATTCTAGTGCTGGGGAGGCTAAAAACAGGAGGATCACTAGAGTCTGAGCTGGATAGTGAGACCCTGTACCAAATACATAAAATGTATTATGTAAAAGACATTGTAATCATTAATACTCCTTGCCTTGAAAACTATCTCCCATTGTTCCTGCTGCTTTGTGAATCACTTCTGGAAGTCCACTCTCACGGAGTGTCTTTATCAGATGTTATGGTTTGTGCATGAGTGTCCCCTCAAAGCCTCATGCAGTCATGGGGCCCCTTCTAGAATTCATAATTGATTATTATGGAAATGGGGCAGGTGATTTGCATTTCAATGTAAGGTAGGAGGAGAAGTTAGCTGCTTGAGCAGCTGCTAGCTCTCTCCCAGCCCTCCTGCTCTTAGCAGCCATCATGGAAGGTTGCCCTCTCCCATGTGCCACTCTGCCTTGGAGCCAGCTGAATATGGACTGAAACCTCCAGTAACTGTGATTTAAATAAACCTTTCCTTCCCTCATCTTGAGTGTTGGGTGTTTGTCCCAGCAACAAGAGAAGAGTAACTAAGACATCAGATGTGATTTTAAAAAATTACAATGAATGCTGCCGCCAAGTACCATCTAACAGAAGACTTGTAAAAGTATTAAAAATATGTCTTTGTCCATCTTATTCACCAGATGCAGCATGGGTGTCTTTTGGCTTTTCACCAAAGCCACAATAAGCATGAAAGATAAACATTTTATATCAGTTCAGGTTATCAAGGCAGGCATGTCAACATACTTACAAAGACATTCAACAAACAGGACTTATAGAACAAAGAGAACTTATAGAGCAGTTACAGAACTACTTCAGACAGTGGCAAGAATAGTAGGAAAAGCATTTGAGGGGAGCTTTTTCAGTTTTGTTTTGGTTTTAATAGATTACCTGTAACAAAGAGAGTCTTTTTACACAAGTCTTTTATTCTTTCCAAAGTTTTCTTGTTTTGATAAACCAAGTAAGGTGTTTTTTTGTTTTAAATGTATTTGGTACAGGGTCTCACTACACAGCTTGGACTCTAATCCTGTTTTCAGCCTCCCCAGGAGCTGAGATCATCATCACCCCTGGTCTCAGTGGCCAGCTCAGTGCACCAAGGGGCAAGGCCAGCATGATATATGGTGCTGGGGATTGAACCCTGGTCCCTACACTTGCCTAAGCAGGTACTTAGTCCACTGAGCTATCTCACTGGCCCCCAAATAACTTGTTTCTAACCAACAAAATTCAGATGGTGATAACCACTTTAGTGACTATTTTACACAATGAATTGAGGGACATTAATGGCACTGTCTTTTACTATAATACATTTTGAAAAATTCAAGCATTCACTTTTTTTAATCATAGATTTTAAGTAGAAGTATAATTGCTTTGCAAGTCTATCACAGAACAGGTTACAAAGGGCTAGCGAGATGATTCAGCGCTCTAAAGCACCTGCTTACAAAAGTTTAGGCAATCGCAGAGACCACAGTTTGATCCACAGAACCACATGCTGCGCCAGCCCCACCCCCAGGGCAGGCTGAGCCAGCTATTAAAAAAAAAAAAAAAGAATAGGTTACATATTAAAACTTATCTTTAAAATAAATTTCACATATAACTTATTGTTTAGATACTACTTGGATGCCCATGCTAAGGTAAACTATTCTTGGATGGATTAAACTACGTGTGTGTGCATGCACGCATGCAGGGCAAGGTCAGCCCACCTTGGGGACGGGGCTGGTTCAGCATGCGGTACTGCATATCCAACTGCGGTTCCTGTGCTTGCCTAAGCTTGCCTAAGCAGGTGCTTTAGACAGCTGAGCTATCTCACCATCCCTAAAGCAATGAATGAGTATAATGCAAATAAAAACCCATAGGAGGGCCAGCGAGATGGCTAAGCAGTCTAAAGCACTTGCTTAGGCAAGCTTAAGCAACCACAGTAACCATGGTTCAATCCCAGGCACCACATGCTGTGCCAGCCCCACCCCTCAAGGCAGGCTGAGCTGGCCATACAATAAAATAAAAAATAAAATAAAATATAAATAAAATAAAAAATAAAAACATAGAATAAAATGAAAACTCTTGCGGTCAAACTGATAATACATAAAAGAACAAAAACAAATCAATGATTGGGGGATAATTTTTTTTTAAAGTAAGGGTCTACAGGGTCTCACTATGTAGATCGGACTGATGCCTGTGTTCAGTCTCCCAAAGAGCTGGATTATAGGCACACACCCTCGGGGCGGGGCTGGCACCGCATGCTGCTGCATATGCTCTTTAATCTGCTAAGCTATTTGGTTGGCCCTTGAGGGATAATTCTTATAGAATTTCAACAAAGAAATAAAGAAGGAATTATGTAATTTTTAAAAAAACAACATACTTGTAGCTAACCTTGGTGATTTTCAAGCATGTACAGCATTATCATACATGCAAAGGTAGATGAAATCTGAAATCACCCCCAATTATCACTACTTCCTATTTTACAACCCTTATGAAATTCCCTCATACTCTGACTATGGATCAGACCTGTGATTTTCTTCTAACAAACAAAATGCAGTAAAGGTAAAATCAGTTCAATGACTATTTTCATAAGGTTGTATTGTCCTTGCTAAGAGGCCATACTAGGGAGGACCACATGGCAAAGAATTCAAGATAGCCTCTAGTCAACAACAACCATCCCAGAATCAAGACCCTCAATTTTACAGTGCAGAAACATCTGCGTTATATATGCCTATAATCATGAGAACTTGCAAATGGGTCATTTCCCAACCAATGTTTGATGAAAACCTTGTCTCATTCAGCACTTGGAATTTTTGTTTTGTTTTTGCAGTATCAGCGATCAAACTTGGGACCTTGCTTATACTTGGCGTAAGCAGGTGCTTACACCACTGAGCTATCTCCCTGGTCCCTCATCTGCACTTTGACTCAGCACTGCAAAGGACATAGTAAAATCATGTTCATGACTCCTTGAGATAATAAATGTATGATGTTTTAAGTTGTTACATTTTCTGGCAAAGTTAAATAGTAACACATTATAATAAAAATTAATAGTTATTACCTATAATTAACACATAATAGTAACATAACAATGATTTATGAGATAGCAATATTATAGGCAGCTAACTTAGAAATCTAGTCAGCCAGGGACTGGGCAGTCAAGGAAGTCAGCAGACA
This sequence comes from Capromys pilorides, assembly GCA_004027915.1. Lineage (NCBI taxonomy): Eukaryota > Metazoa > Chordata > Mammalia > Rodentia > Capromyidae > Capromys > Capromys pilorides. The sequence continues at coordinate 3,933 of PVKN010042309.1, forward strand.
AAAAAAAGAGACATCAGAATTGTGGCTAGCAGCAAATCTGAAGAAAACCAGGGGTCAAGAAAGAGATGCAATGATCCCAGCACTTGGGAGACTGAGGCAGGAGGATCAGTGCAAGTTCAAGACCAGCCTGGGCTACAAAAGTGAGCTCAAGGCCAGCCTGAACTGCATAGTGAGACCCTGTCTCAAAAAGACAAAAAAACATGCAATGACTAGGCCTACATGCATTCCCTAAGGAATAAGCAGTAACTTTGAATTATATTTAACTGGTATACATGGCCAGTAAAATCCAGACAGGCATCAATTGCCCAAGTGCAGTGACCAGAGCACTGGGGCACATCCCTTCACAAAACTGCCTTTGTTCTTCCCATATACCCTTGCTATTTGATCTATTTCCCTACTGGACCAATATTAGCTAATTGCCTATACTTGTAATCTTACAGGTTGATTTATAGTTTGACTCACGTTGTGCCACATTATGGCTTTGCTGTATAAATTACCCCTGATAAAGGCCTCAGTGGCAACCTACTTGTGGGACTCTCTCTCAAGAGCTACCTACACCTGTTTCCCAATAAACTTTCTCTATTCTTATACCTAATTCTGGTTTTTTGTTTTGTTTTTTTGTTTTTGGCGGGACCAAGGTTCAAACTCATGACCTTGCACTTGCCAGGCAGGCACATGTGCCATGGAGCTATCTCCCCGCCCAACTTTCTCTATTCTTAACTTCCCTTGTCCTTTGGAATTCATTCTTTTAATTCAGGGGATACAAACTCAGCATATTTGACATCTAGCAGTAGGAGTAACGTATCCCCCTCCCCCAATAACACTAACACCTGCAGTTAAGAGTTAATACAGGGGTTGGGGATTTGGCTCAGCAGTAGAATGCTTGCTTAGCAAGCTGGAATCCCTGGGTTTGGTCCTCAGCACCAAAAACAAAAATAAATAAATAAGCCTCCCTAAAAAGCAACTCAAAAAAAAAAAGTAAAATAAACAAGACCAAAAACAAACAAGCAAAGAGTTAATACAAAACTAATAAGCAAAAGATAACAAAGAGTTAATACAAAACTAATAAGCAAAAGATAACAATGAGATAACACTAGTGTACAAAGGTGTAAGAAAATAAGTGTTTTAGTTATCTCAAAGTATTTACGTAACTCTTATTATTCACTTCAAAGGGAAAAATATTGTACCTAACAATGGAGAAATACCAAATTTCTATTTTACCTTCCTAAAGTAATTGATCAAAGTTATCACCAAACTGGGATAAGAGAAAAACCATGCATTTCCAGGTAGGCATGAGAGTAACCAAACCAGGAGGCACTCTACTAAAGAGCTGCCCTGCACACTTGTAATTGAACTCAGGACCTTGCGCTTGCCAGGGAGGCACTGTGCAGTTGAGCTTTGCCCCATGCTCTGCTCTCTTAACAAATGTCAGATGAAGGAAAAACGAAAAAGTCACATTGTTGTAAGCAGCTGAGTTAGAAATATTATAGGCAGCCAAGATAGGCTTAGGCCCTCACAAGAAGCCAGGGTGGAAGACAAGATGGCTCACAACTGTAGAAGAGATAGACACTCCTGCTGTGGGCCAGACCTCCAGACAAAAATATTAAACAAATGCACACTTCCCTAAAGATAAGCATCCAGGATTGATATTCTGAATAGGTCTCCATTACCTTGAAGAAGCCAAAAAGAGTCACTAAGCAAACCTCTACAGGACAAACTCCTGGTCTATATTCATGCTCACCTAATCAATTTTACCTGAGCAACTGTACTTATAATCTTATTGGTTGGAGTCACGTGACCCCCAAAGATGGCTGCACCCTGAAGAGCCAAGCAAAGGTTGCTGTAACTCGTGCGTGGCGGAGGGAACACACGGGAGGTGCGTCCAAGGTAATGGCATTCCGGGACAAGGCAAAGTAAATCTCAAGGGGTCAGAAGTGCCAGGTAGTGACACGTTATTTTCGGACAAAGAGGACGCTGGCACCGTGGTGCACAGCATCTCTTCCACTTCCCAAGGAGTGACCTTGTATTTAAAGCTCAAGATGGAAAATCATAAGTCAGATGATACTATCAAGGAGAATATAATTGATATTATAGCCAGAAAAATTTACCAACTTCCAGAAACAGACAGGAATCTACTTGAACATGGGTCAGTATATATTGGACTTAATGCTGCTTTCTGTGGTCTAATAGCCAACAGTCTTTTTCGGCGCACCTTGCACGTGACACAGGCTCGTATAGCTTCTGGCTTACCAATGGCAGTGATCCCGTTTTTGTCAACAAATGCCTCTTATGCAAGTTTTGTAAGTTTACCTCTGAGTACAGGTGATTTGAATTGTGAAACCTGTACCATGACACGGGCTGGACTGATTGGCTTAGTTTTTGGTGGTCTGTACCCTGCTTTCTTGGCTATACCTGTGAATGGTGCCCTAGCAGCCAGGTACCAATCAGCCCTGCTGCCAGAGAAAGGAAACATTTTAAGGTACTGGATTAGAATATCTAAGCCTGTCTTCAGAAAGATGGTGTTTCCCCTTCTACTTCAGACTGTGTTTTCAGCATACCTTGGAGCTAGACAATATAAACTACTTATAAAGGCTCTTCAATTACCCGAACAGGACCTAGAAATTCACTGATTTTTAACCAAGTATGCATGTAAAATAAAAGTGAAAATGTTTGTTAAAAATAAACTTACAATTTAATACAAAAAAATAAAAATAAAAAAATAAAGGTTGTTTGCAACATGGGTGATGTTGGATGTGTATCTTCACTGGCTGTCAGGTTTGTGCACAAGCGAGCCACAAGGGTCTGAAATGGCCTTAGACACGCTGTTGCCAATTCAAGTGTTTTCTAGTCCAGAGGAAAATGACAATTTACAAGTGAAGAAAAGGAATATGCCTATCTATTTGCTGCTGAAAGGTAGTTATGATTGTTGTTGGTTCTCCCCCCCTATACACACATCTTTTCAGTTTTGGGAAAATAAAAAAGTCAGGCTTGTGATCTGAAGCTGCAGGTTTTCTGTAAAAGTACAACGTGAAATTTTTTATTTCCTGGTCTCCTTTCTATTTAAAATTTTACTTGTTTATCCTACCTCAAGGAGACTGAGGAAAGGATCTCTCTGAGTTTGAGACCAGACTCGGCTGCACTATGAGTTCAAGACCACTGTGAATTACATGAGACACTGTCACAGAACAAAACAGAACAATGAATTATATAACTAGAAAAATATATCAAGAAACAATCTCACTGAATGGTGTCAATGGAAGAGTGGAGGTGATAGGATAAAAAGAACAAATCAACAAAATTTATCCAATGATATTAAAAGAAACTAACATTAGCAGCAGTTAATCTCTGGGAGTTCTAGAATAAAAAAAAATTTTAACATTCTTATCTGGAAATAAAAAACATTCTTATTTGAGGTATAGAAGAAAAGAAAGGAGAGAAGGGTTATGTGGTTAAAGAAATAAACCTACAGATTTAAGAAATTGAGTGAACCTAAATAGGACAAACTTTAAGTCACAAAGATACATCACAAGTGATCTCTACGAAACTGAAACAAAACAAAATTAGCCAGGGAGAACCAATGCAGAGCAACATCCATTCAAATTATTGTAGACAGCTGTTAGAAAAATTATAAGCAGTTAGACAGGGATGGGCCCTTCAAGGAATCACTGCAGCTGAACTAGAATTATAGGTAGAAAGACATTCCTTAAAGGCTAGACCTCAAGACAAAAGATAAAATGACTACACCTACCTATTTACCCTAGAGATCAACAATAATGACTGATATTCTAAATAAGCATTAATCATCTGGGTAGGGGACCAGGAAGATTCTCTGATGCATCTCTTCTAGGAAAGGTCTTTGTTCTTGCATTACACACTTGCTTCCCCAATTAGCTCTATAGGACTACACTTAGAACTTTACCAAATGATCACCTAATATTCTGCTCTATAAAGCTCCCCCTGAGAAGTGAGGTCCTTGTCAACCCAATTTCTGAGTTTTCTTCTGTCTCTCTTATATAGATTCTAGATATCTCTCCCCTTCAATACATGTTTCCTACTTTTAGCTTAGGTATTCCTTAAAATCATTCTTCTAAGGGGCTGGGGAGATAGCTCCATGGCACAAGTGCCTGCCTGGCAAGTGCAAGGTCCTGAGTTTGAAACCCAATCTGCCCCCCCCCCCATCATTCTATTTTAGGAAACACAAACTTGGCGATCAGATATCTAGCTTGCTGAAAGTTACAACATTTCTCTTATATTATTCAGAGGAAATCAATGTTATCTTTCCTGTATCGTTTTGGATGCCCCACTGAGATAATTGGAAAGAGAAAAGAGGTTTTTTGTTGTTGTTGTTTCATGGACTCTGGATTTAGATTCACTTAACAACCTCATTTTTAGTATTGCTTATGCCTCAAATTTATTCTTTGTCAACTGCCTATGCCTTGAATTCCATGCACTGTCTCTGTCAACTGTTTATGTCTTGTCACTTTTAGGCATTGTCATTTGTTAAAATGATGATTAAGTTGAGAACACTGGGAAGATTTAGGATTTGCTCTTACAGACAAATATCTACCACATGCCTGTGTGGTATATGTTGCATTTGAACTAGCTATTTACTAAGTTCCTCCTGTGGTGTATTACCTCAGACAGCAGGGTTAAGGAAGAGTAGTGTTTCAGCACCCCCTTGTTGATTTTGTAAAGAAACACTATAAAAGGTGTCTTTATAAAATCTAGCCCATTTTTAGCTCAGGTATGATCACTCTGTTGGCTATTTAAATACTCTTAGAACAGCTTCCAGTCTTAAAGTAGAGGACAAATTTGCCCAGTATATTCTGAGTTTAACTCCTATTGAAGCCAATGGCCAACAGAATGTTGACCAGACAAGAAGCTGGATTTCTTTGCAGAGACAAATCTCTGCATGCCTAGAACCAGTAAAAGCTGAAAGAACTCAGGCTGTGGCCAGAATGTGGTCACTCTGGTGGACACCCTAAAGTTACTCAGTGGAAACTGGGTTCTGACATTAAGTGGGTAACCCACAAAAAAAACAAAAACAACCACCAAAAAAAAACCCACTCCCCTTATCGTTTGTACTTTTCTATCTGCTGCTAAGTTCCCCTCAGTTTTTCTAACTTCCTGGTAGCTAAGCTTTAGAACCACTTTGTAGTTAGACCAACCTTCCTTCCAAATGTTTGCCTTCAGAGAAGAGGAAAGGGAGGCTATCAGAAAAGCCATTTACACTTATATCTTACATATACTAACTAAAAATAAGTTTTAGTCTTTTTCTTTCATGTACATGTAGAAAACTGATAAATGTGCCTTTACTAACATGTGAATTGTGGTTGTAGGTTATGGGTATAAGTTTAATTTGTGAGCTTTGGAGACAGAGATTTAAGAGTAAGTTTTGAGTAAAACGTATTAGCCTTGTCTTGTGCTAACAAAGACTGCACAGGTGAATAGGTAGATAACTTGAGTCTGTTTATCTCTGGAGGTGATCTCTCTTGTTGTTTGGACGGAGGTGCTCCAATTACTTTTAATTTGTTCTTTGATATTTATCTTACACTCTTTCAAAGAACTGGAAAGCAGTGGTTTAGATCTCTTGATTATTGGTTTTGTTAGTAATGTTTCCTTCTTTGAACATGACAGCTGAAATCAGCTATGGCTCGTGCTTTTGGAAACACCTATTAGAATTAGGAGTGTGAGTCTAGAGAAGACAAGGTCATGAGCTACTAAAGGTGGCTCCTGAGATCCAACCCATTTTCTAGCCTCTAGACAACAACAGTCTCTGAACTGGCCACCACATGGATGCCTTGATGATGCATAACTGTAAAAATTAAAGGGACACAAATATATATATATAAAAAAAAAAAAAACAACATGTACTTCTTTAGAATGTATTCTTAAACTTCAGAAAATGTTTAACTCTCACATGTTGAGAAAGAACAGTTAAAATATTTTTCCATAACCATGCATGCTCTGTCTACCCACTAGAGTCAAACAGAAAGCAAAGTATTTATTATGACGCTATTTTACAACTAGAATTGTACTGTAACATAAAATGGTAAAAACTGCCTTATGCTAGGGCCAGTGAGAAAGCTCAACAGATTAAGCACCTGCTTAGGCAAGCACAGAAGCCTGGGTTCGATCCCTGGTACCACATGCTATGCTGGCCTTGTCCCTGGGCATGCTGAGCCAGTGACCAAGTCCCAGCATGGTGGCCCATGCCTGTAATGCCAGCACTGGGGAGGCTAAAACAGGAGGATAACTGTTCGAGCTGTGTAGTAAGATCTTGCACAAAATAGAAAAAAAGAAAGACCTAAAAAAATTACCTTATGGTTAAACTTTCTTATAAACATTATGAAACAATCAAGGGCCGGCTAAATAGCTGAGTGGATTAAAGCACCTGCAAGCAAGCGCAGGGGCCAGGGTTCGATCCTGGCCTGCCGGCCCTGCCTCCAGGGCATGCTGAGATGGCAATTGAGACTGAGC
>PVKN010042310.1:0-10413 GCA_004027915.1 Capromys pilorides
AACAGTAAAACCTTATTTGTAGTTTCATCATGACGATTGTTATGGCACTGTAGACTTAAAAATACAAGTTTAGGTTCTGATGAAGTTTGAATATATTGATAGGCCCAATCATAATATCCAGAACCCAGAGAAGATTTGTTCATACAAGGAGAATAGAAAGACATTTTTAGGAAATAGGTATTATTATTATTATTATTATTATTATTAGAATAATTTTTCAATAGATCACTCTCCTACCACATTAGGTTTGCTTTAGGTTTTTTTTTTTTTAAACTACTTCTCAAGGAATAATACACATTCTATTCTAATTTACCTGATATTTTCTAGTTTTTCATGGGTCTTTTTGGTTTTTAGGGGGTTTTTTGTTTACTTTTTTCATTTCTCCTAGTCTGCATCCCTGAATGGGAGCAGCCTAGATTTCTAGCTCATCACTGATAGCATGCCTTGACTTCACACCCTTCCTCTAATCAAAACTAAGGAGCTAAAGCTTCACCATATGACTTCGGCAAGTAATTTCGTAAATGCCTCTCCTCACCAAATAGAAGAGAGGATCTTCCCGGTCTCATTGCACAGATGAAGATAATGCTGGCCGGATTAGATCAGATTAAGCAAGGAAGTCAGATCAGAGAGCAGCCACACGGAGGAAGGGGCAGCGGCTTCTTGAAGGTTTAGAGGAGGGTCACACCCTGATGGACTCTGATGATGTGAAGAGACACAGGTCCGGCCAAGAGATTTACGGTTGAATTTGCCCTTCACAAAAATATTAGAACAGCCTGGCTTTGTCGTCCCTGCTGTTGCAGACACTCACACCATGTCATCCTATTTGTAGCAGGGACAAGCAGAGGAAGTAAGATTTAAGCTCTTCTCTGATTAATGTTCTCAGGTTAAAAATAGCCACACAACATGTTTGAAAAATAGTCTTTTTTTCCCTAGCTGGCAACAGGGTCACATCATCAGCTTAAGGCTTTCATTACAAATACATAACATAATGCACTGTTATCCGTGTACACACACACACACACACACACACACACACAGGCACGCACATGGTAGCTATGTGGGACTTTATGGATCCAAATGATCTAAATATACCAAGCTTCATTTTATAAATGGCTTTTCTGTGCATGAATTGTTGTTAAGATTTTTTTTCCTCCTGGTGTTGTAAGTGCCAGAAGGTCAGCCTGTTTATAATTTCCCATTTGTAAATATGAAACATTAAGCTACTCTGACTGCGATGCTGATATTATTTCCAAAAGAAATGCTTTGATAATGGTCTGTCTTCCTGTTCAGAGAGATTGATGAGCTTCATAGGAACTTAGGAGTACGGGGATGCTTATCAACGAAGCACACGATTCCAGAGCGATTTATGCACTGTAGGTTTGGTCTTTCTCCATAGATGTCGCCTCTGTATGCCACCTGGATCCTGCCTCAAGCAGTAGGCAGGCTATTTTTGAAAAGTCACAGAGCAGAGAAAGAAAGCTGTGTTCAGATGCTACCTCCAAGACGAAACCTGAAATACTCAGTGCTAGAAAGCAGGGCCACTCATAAAGAGGAAGGCTCACACCGTAGCGTGGCCATTGTCAGTCAGCGGCATCTGGCTTGGCCACAGGAATTCAAGCAAGAGTCAGAGCTCAGATATTAGGTACATGGATGAAATTCTTCCTGAAGTATTTCCAGCAAGGGGGGCATTGTCTGCCTCCCTGAATAGCTAACCGGTGGTGCTGCTTGATCCCATTTACATGAAAACAAGCTCTATTCACAAACCCATTCCAAGCCCACATTGTGATTCAAGTAGAATGCACATGATTACAACAAGTGGTGATATGTTTATGGTCTTAAATCATTCATATATTCATATATTTACATTCAAACATTCATAAACTTGTGGGCAGTAGGGGAAATAACTTATTTCCTGGAAGAGACAGTCTCTTACTTTCAAATTTAGTAGTTCAACTAGATTATAAAATAAAAAGGCAAACTGTGAAAGCTAGTCATTATTTCACCATTCAGCATTTTTGACAATGAAAAATAGTTTCATGGTTCAATAGTTCCTAAATAACTTGCAAAATGTCAACTTTGAAATAAACAGAGGAAAAAATTAAGGTACAGTCACACCTGCAAAAAAGACGCTGTTGACAAACATCAAAATATTAGAATATTTAACTACATGTGTGGGGGGAAAATACTCCTGCCTATGAAGTTCCTCCGTTGGCTCCTTTGCTGCTGAGTGTGATGTAAGGATTTCTCTCTGCTGGGATGAGGTCTCGCCAGGTCCTTGCTGCATTTAGAATAGCGAGTGATTGATAATTTTTAAAGTGCCTTTCCAGGCTCTTATTCAATCATAGCATAACCTAAGGGTCTAGAAGGTAGAGTTCTTTAGATCCGATGAACACTTTCATTCAGTGTTCGATAGCTCTCTAGTGTATTATAGCTCTGCAAAAGTAGAAATGACTCCATATGTTTGAATCCTCAAAAAATCTTCTGTATGTTAAAAAGCATGCAGTACCACCCACAACCCCGACCGGCCCAGAGCGCTGGGGCGAGGGACAGTTGCACCTCCGTGTGGCCACAGCCTGAGACCTTAGGAGGAAGCAGAAACAGCACGGACCTGTCCACCTGACCCGGCTGGCTCTGTCCGCATCTTTGCACTGCATGCATACCGTGGGTTGTTTCTTTTTCTGTCCTTTCCACTTTTTCCTAGGTGATGAAAAAAGTTCTGTGTTTAAATGGAAATCCCAGGCCGGCAAGGTGGCTCAGTGGTCTAAAGTGCCTGCTTAGGCAAGCTTAGGCAACCACAGGGACCAAGGTTCAATCCCCGGCACCACATGCTGTGCCAGCCCCACCCCACGGCAGGCTGAGCCAGCCCCAAAAAAAAAAAAAAAAAAAGTGGAAATGCCATTGTATTTCTAGAAGTACCTTGTCTTCCAGAGGCTGCCATCATGATAGTTCTAAATCAAAACGCAGTTCCTCACAGCTGAAAAGATGTTTAGCCCAAATGTAGACGGCCCTTTCACCTCACACCTGGAAGACTCCATTCCTGAGAAAACGTTTGGATTTCCCAGGATCTACCAATTAAAGACGTAGAGCCAAGGGAGAGTATGACGTCACTCTGAGCTCCCACAAGAATCAATTAATAAATATCGGAAGAAGCCCTCTCTCTGCTTCAAGTTAAATCTAAAGCAGTGAGTTTAACTTAGCACATTTCACCATGAAAATCACTTGGGGACGGGGGTCTCCCTTTCTGCAGATAGGCACAGAGAGAGCTGTCTCCTTAAGCTCTGCGCTAATAAATTTCCCCATGAGAGGAATGACAAATGCTCTGTGCTCTGCATACAGTTCTGTCTAAGGGAGCTGATGAAAATGGCCCCACACCTTTCCTTTGTCAGAAAATCTGTGATTCAGATCCACAGAACAAAGCAAGTGCTGCTGCCACAGCAGTGACCCAGAGGGCTGTGTGTGCGCGTGTGCATGTGCGCGTGTGTGTGTGTGTGTAACGGGCAGACTGGACTGTCGGCATATTTTGATCAGTAACGCAAGGGAGAGTTGAAACAGTATCTCCGTCCCCATCACCGACCTACTCAGCCTTTTTAAATAGATCCACTTAAGCTACTGCTGTTCTCCGAGCCATTAGGACTTATTTAAGGGGTGAATTTTCAGGAGATTACATATCACTCCCACTAAAACACCCTGAAATTGCTCAGATGATGTAGCCTCCAAAGCGTTATAAATTCTGGATCAGCGCTAAGTAGAAAAGTGAGCTTGCTTGGAACAAAGATCTATTAGAGAACTACGAGACTTGCTTTTGGGAAACTTGATTTGGAAGAATGGGGTCGGCGCCGTTGCCTCTGCGCTCTGTGGGGGTTGTGCGCCCTTGTGAAGCTGTTCGCTGTGACGTCAGCCCCTTCGTTGGCGTAGCCAGCATCAGCCCCGCTTTCCAGGGCGCACTGTACACTGGCTGGAGGGTGCTGCCCATCGCTTTCCAGTGAATTCGCTAGCTCTTAGGATGCACAGAGGTTGGCTGAGAGTCCTCCGCTCAGCTCCTCTGCTTAGCGCAGGCGCATCCCAACCTGCCGAGTATCTTCCAGGCTTCAGGAATTGACACAGCTATTTTCTTACAGTGAGAAAGTTTTTGTGGCACCAGCAGTTGAACCCAGAATCTTCATGTGGAGTTTTTTGTTGTTGTTGTTTTGAGCTCAGGGCTCACTTAGTCCCTGTTTTAGAGACAGGTCTCACTAAGTTGTCCAGGCTGGGCTCAAAATTGTCATCCTCCCGTGTCTGCCTCCCAGAATGCTAGGATTGTAAGCATGCACCAGCACGCTTGGCTCCGTGATGGTCTTCTTGAAAAATAAAACAAAACATTTAATTATTAAAACTAAAGATATTATTACCTCACTAAAAATAACATCTGGTGTCCTGAAGAACAAGCTTTTTCTTTTTTTTTTTTTTTTTGGTGGGACTAGGGTTCGAACTCATGACCTTGCATTTGCCAGGCAGGCACTTGTGCCACGGAGCTATCTCCCCAGCCCCATGAAGAACAAGCTTTCTAAAACTTAGTTATAATTTAATTCTGTTCTCAGGCCAGGGAGATAGCTCAGAGGCATAAGTGCCTGTCTGGCAAGCACAAGGTCCCAAGTTCAATCCCTGGTACTGAAAAAAAAAAAAATTAATTCCATTCTTGTCAACCCTAAAGGGCCATTAGTCACTGCTCTCTGTGACACGAGTGTAGCATTTGCGTTAATCCTATTCTGTACTCTGAGAAATAAGGATGCAGTTGTTGTTTTTTTTTTTAAGATAAAATGTTCCTAGGTGTCGTGGCTGCTGGGATGACATGGGACCAAGTCCCGTCCCTCCTGCACGTGGTGTCCAGCTCACCTGCAGGACTCTGTTCTCAGCACATGACACCTCTTCCACAAGAGCACCTTCACCGCCCTGTGCTGGCCAAGGCAATCCAGGCGCTCACTTCTGCTAAACTGCTCTCCGCACTCCTCGTTCTCAACTGGGAGAGTCCAAGCAGGAGAGAAGCTGCCTGACAACTCCCTTCCAAGTGTGCTCCGTGCCCAGTGCCACCGCTAGAGGTGGGCACAGCCAGCTTTAGGATCTCTGTGGTCCGTGCACAGCCTCCATTTCTGGGGCTGTGCTGAGCCGCTGGCAGACGGCACGTGAGCACTGGCTTAGCACCTGCGTGAGCGCTGCCACGCCCAGAATTGTACCTGGATTCAGAGGGAAGCTCTTGAGAAGGGGCCCTGTCTAGTCAGACTTAGCCCAGTGTCTAAACGAACGCTACCAATGACCAATGATATTTGTGAGCTAATGGACGTTATTCATTTGATGCCCAGAATAGCCACATAGGTGGGCTTTTCTTGACAAGGAAATGGAGGCCTTACATGAAATGATTCGGCCAGGGTCACACAGAAGGAAGGTCAAGGCCAGAGCTCTACTAGCCCTAGGCCCCACTCCCTGTTGGGAACATGGCTCCATGCAGCGTCTCCCTCTGAAGGAAAACAGCAGCCCTCCCACCAGCCGCCCATCCTCACTGCTAACCTGCAGCAGGCCGAGGCTAGGCCTGGAACAGGCAGTGTTTATCGCAAGAAGGAGCGGGAGGGGCAGCAGAATGGCCTTGCGTGGGCGCGGGCCCTCGAGCTGCTTGTGCACAGGGTTCCTAATTAGGGGATAAGGGACCCACTCCCTGCAAGAGGATGTGAATGGAAGAGTTTTTCATGTTCCATTCCAAGAAAACATATTTGGATTTAAGTTCTCAGTTAAAATGCTGTTTTAAAAGTATCTCTGCTACTTGTGATTTTTAAAAGATGTCCACTGTTATAGACTTTCAAACGATGTCCAGTTATGATGCGGTGGACCAGTCCCCTATATCTGCGCTTTGCAAACAGGCGGCTTAGCAGCAGTGGGTCAGAAGTGAGGGCCTGGGTCATCAGCTTCTCCGGCCGTGTGCCTTTGCCCTCCTCTCACCGCCCCAGCAGCGGGGTGCTTCCTTAGGAGTCAGTCAGTCTTTTAGACTATAATGGCTACATCATCTTTCCAAATATTGTGGCAGAGGCAGAGACACACGAGATGCCCCTGCCTTGGAGAATTTGAGCTTGGGCAGGACACCCGTGGGACCCAGGAGGCTGGGAGGGGAGCCTGCAAGTGCTGTGCTTGAGCTCAGTCACAGAGGCGTCGCTATGGCTGGAAACCCCTAGGGACTGGCTTGCTGCCTAGGGCAGCACTGCCTGGCCACTGTCTCACCCAGCCCACCCCTGCCCCTCTTCCGCGTAGCACTGCATGCTCAGGCGCAGGTGGCATTAGAGGAGAGGTTTCCAGAGCGTAGACCCCGGTGCCACGTGGTGTAGGCGTGAGTCCCCGCCCACCAGTTAGGAGCTGTGTGACTAGAAAATGTGAACAGAAGGCCAAGGAGACAGCTCAGTGACATAAGTACTTGCCTGGCAAGCGCAAGGTCCTTAGTTCAATCCCTGGTTCCACAAAAAACAAAACAAAACAAAACAAAAAACAGAATCATCAATAACTACCTCACGGAAATGAATAAGTCAGAAAAGAAAAAAGTCAGTCCATGAAAACGCTTAGACAGTAGCTGGTACCTAGTATTTCACTTAGAGCACTTCTGTTAAAATGTGTGTGTCATTAGCATTTGTACTTGGTCAGCGTGTTCTGGCATCCAGCTTGCCTCCCTCTTTTTTTTTTTTTTTAAATTATTTATTTATTTATTTATTTATTTATTTATTTATTTATTTTGTTTATTTTATGGCTGGCTCAGCCTGCCCTAGTGGTGGGGCTCGCACAGCATGTGGTGCCGGGGATCGAATCACAGTCCCTGCAGTTGCCTGAGCTCTCCTAAGCAGGCGCTTTAGACCACTGAACCATCTCGCTGGCCCTTGCCTCCCTCTTATATTGCAACCTGCATCATGACGTGCTCAGTGCTCTCCTCTCACGTCTCTCTACCGCCTTTCCATGCTATGTATACAGATGGAATCACTTGATTTTGACAATCAGACATCCTGGATGGTCAAGGACTGTTGAGATTTTGAAGATTCAGTTACATTTCCTGAACTCCAGATTTCATGTTATCGGATCATGAAACGGCAGAGTTCTGAAAAAAAAAAAAAAAAAACCCCGAAACACCTGATCACCCCGGGGAATGTCCTTGGCAGGTTCCAGCAGCTTCTCGTCCCCCTGGAGGGGCATCGAGTCAGGCTCCGGCACCTTCCCCAGATGCGCAGAGCCTCACGGCACTCTGCTCTGTGGGCCTTGGGTTCCGGACGCTTTTGCCGTACCATAGCTCCACACACAGAAACCTTTCCTTGGCTTTCCAGAATACCTCAGGGGTCTTGGCCCATTTTGTGCTCCTAGAATGTAAGTTAGCAGGAGCAGAAATGTGTCGCTCGTAGTTCTGGGGTCTGAGAATCCCAAGGTCAGGGTGCTTGGAGCCTCAGTGCCTGGTGGGGATGTGGTCTCTCCTCCACGTTGGTACCTTGGATGCTGAATCTGCCAGGAGGGAGGAACTCTGTATTCCCACATGGCAGATGGCAGAGGCAGCAAAAACATGCTGAGTGTCCCACCTCCTGACCCTGGTGCATCAGGGACTAGGTTCCTAGCACGTGAATTGGGCAGGGCAGGACACACTCAAGTCAGTGCACTGGTCCTGGCTGTGTCGACCAACTTGCCGAGTAACCCACAGGCAAGTCTGGGTCCTCCAGCTTCAGGTAAAGAAAACCTGTTCCAAGCTTCCAGGTTAAGGCCCGGTAAAGACAGGCTCAGACCTACCCAACAAAGGGGCGAAGGCAACAGCAGAGAGAGCCGGGGGTGTGGCTCAGTGGTACAGTGCCTGCCTGGCAAGCTTGAGGCCAATTCAATTCCTGGTACCAAAAAACAAAACAAAAATAGTCAAAAGACCAGAGGAGAAAACTGAAAAAATCCCAGAGAACGGCAAGAAGATGGAACCTCCGTAATACCATGGTCTCTGGGACCGACTGGCTCAGCTCTATTTGGGGGCCTAGTCACTCCTAAGTTACAGTTGAAAATGAACTCCCTGTTCTCTGTCCCTTGCCACTAACAGCCATTGCCCCCTGTTGTCTATGCTGTGGTTCAAGTGCCACCTTCCTGCACCCTGGTTGAGTGGAGGCCACAAGCCTGTGGGAGACTAGGCTCAGATGAGGGGAAGTGGGAGATGCTTCGCCTCCCCTGGATGACACCCGCAACCAGCAGTTTAGAAACTGTCTTTGATTGTTAATTGATACACGGCCCAGTTACCTAGGAATCCTGCACATGGCCTGTAGGCAGATACTCCTGGCCACTTCTCCTTAACAGATTTTTCCACAAGTGAGACACTTGAATGGAAGGAAATGCTTCTCTTCTGTACTGTTGCATACATGTATGTAATTAGCCTTGCACTGATCACCATTACTTGGCATTAAAGTGAAACCCCGGTTTAATCTGGCTTCTGCTCTCTCCTCAATGTCAGCCTGTTCCTGGACCAGTACAGAGCCAGCCTTGTTGATGCAATAAAGCGATTACTCCAGCCCACGGTGAGTGTTTCTATTTTCTCTCGAACACTGGCTACAGAATAATTAGTCGGTGCACAAGGATGGAGAGTGTAATGGAATGGCAGGATTAATGTCATGTAATACTTTAATACTTATTATGTCCAACTTCAATTGGGTCTTCTGATCTATCAGATTCGTTCCTAATCAGAACTAGGAAACTTCTTACCCCTGGCCTTCTGATAAGGAACACAGTGGGTAGTAAAATAAATGAAACTGCTTCAAAGATAGTGTGCGATTATTTTTATCAAAGAATTTCTTGAGTCTTTTCCTTTGATAAAAATATCTTCATATTAAACTAGAAGTATGATATTGAAAGTTTTCTGTTGACTTCTGTCATTTTGAATCCCTTTGGTAATAACCTTAGTCACCGGGTATTTATTTATTGCAAAAGAATACTTTTTGCTTTTTATTTCTGTTTATATTAACGAAAATGGACTTTCTGATGAATCTGTATATTAAAAGTTCTTTGCTTTAGAAGGAAGCCATTATTTACATATTATAAACATTAGGTCACAATGAAGCTAAGCATGGCATAAAATATTGTGCACATTTTTACATTTATATATCCATTTATGCCTGTGAGTAAATTACAGAGTTTGCATCCACTCTTATTTTGCTGGGCTGTTATACTAAGCTAGGAGGTCCTGCAGACTAAACTGAGAGTTAATATACATCTATTTAAAGTAAGAGAATGAGTTTAAAGCTCATGCATTATAAAACAAAATCTTACAAGTATGTAAGACTCTTGCTGTGCCTTAGGAATTGAAGCTCGGTTAACAGTGTTAATATGACCTAAAATAGGAACTCACATTTATCTGAGTTGATAGCAGTATGTGTGTGCATTTTCTAAAATTTTGTCCCTGAAGTCTTTTTTTAAAAAAAGATTTTAGTCTTCTGACCTCAGTAGGACTTAAAGACTAATACCTTTCAATCTTTCCTTTGTATCTTTTTTTACATTGAAGGTTCCCAAAGCAATTTGATAATTATCCTCGGCCTTACGCTGTGCTTTTTCTCATTTTGTTATCTCTGTATAGCTCAGAAACTTTAAATAGGCTCTTGGAGGAGTAACCACAGCTTTGCAAGTGGCAATCAACTCAATTAAATGGGCCTTCTTGATTCCCCCTGCAAAGTGGTAGGAGGTCCTGAGGTGGTGGAAGAGTCAGCCCCAAGCCACTGCTGGCCACTGCCGGCCACTGCCACGGCTGACGTGGCTGCCAGAGTTGAGGACAGCAGAAGAAATCCTGGGCCTCCTCAGCCCTCCAGCTTTGGTGATTGTGAGCGTTTCCAAGACCAGGATTTCAGGGAGGGCAATGCGATTCTTGGAAGCAAAGGCCCTGTGGAAGTGGATCATCCAGAAACAGAGCGTATCCAAGGACTCCTGGGTCCCACACCGCAGCTCTTCGTCCTCGCCAACACTCCTTCAGAGCCTGTCTGTAGCAAGTATTTCATTTTGCAGCAGATTGGCGTGACTTACCTAGGATCTATTGTGAGGTGCTCCTGTGCCTTACAATGGAAAGCTGTCCACGCTGTGAACAGACCTAAATGCAGCTTGGCCTGGAATCTCTCACAGCTCTTCTGTTAATCCTGAGTAACTGTGGGAACCCTCTGGTACCTTCTATTAACCTTGAGTCATGCTCCCCGCCCCCCTCTGAAATGTGGCTCCACACAGTGGCACCTCGGAGCAGGACAGCAGCCCTCCTGCTGACAGCCAAAGTCACCTTCTGCCCAGAGGAGAAAGACAAGGCCGTGGAGCAGGTGCTGCCAACTCATGCTAGGTGGGGAATAGGGCCAGGTCTGAGGGGCCCTGCCCCCACCTACAGGATTAGAAATGGGACAGCAGGCCCTGCACAGGCCCCTC
>PVKN010042311.1:0-10412 GCA_004027915.1 Capromys pilorides
GGAACATTCCAGACATTATCGCATTGCTATAAAAGCCCATGATCTATAAGATTGTGCAGGAATGCGGCTTATGAGACAAAAAGAGCTGGGGTACAGGGCTCAGAACCTAGGGGGGCTTGTGGCCTGGGCACCAGCAAAATCAACAAGACCAGCGCTCAGCTCCTCCCTGTGCCCTCCAGGGACGCCGGCTCCCGGCCACGCTCTCGAGTGTTCCCATGCCCCGCCCTGCACGCCACTCCGAGGTGCCCGAGGGCTGCCTTAAGATGCCCATCCAGAGGCTTTCTTCAGCCTCTAATTGGGACCCTTCACGTCCACGTCAGGCACGGGACTGAAGGTGGCCACTCTGCCACGCAGCCCCACGGCTGTTGTTTCACAGAGGCGGGGAGGATTTTGTCGCTTCTTCCTTTCTACTTGCCGTATCTCTGACGCAGAGCTTGGTGTCAGCATGGAGGTCCTGGGAGCCTTTAATCCGAGCACCTCTAGCACCAAGGAAGTCTCTTCTGCCCTTTTCCTTAAGTGCTTCGAACCCTGCTGAGGCCATTTCTTTAATTGTGCTCATTCCTGGCCACTGAGAAATATTAATGTGCCCGGAGAAGTCAGGGGTGGACACGAGGCCCCACTGTGTCAGTGTCCTCGTGCTGTGTGCTGGGCCCGAGTGGGCTCATCTGGTCCAGGGACCCTGGCTCGTCACAGAAGGGCCAGGGCCTTCTGATGGGCTTCTCAGTCCTGATGTTCTGGGTCAGAGCTGGGCAGAACAGAGCAGGGGCCAGAGGCACACTCCTCTCTTTTTCAGTTTTAATGTCTTAATTATGATTTAAAAACTCTAAAAATTCCCACTATACCCATTTTTCAGTGTGCAGTTCAGGAATGTTAAGGACATTCAAATCCTGTTGCTCACTGGTTGTTGTTGTAAGGAGGTTTTTTTTTTTTTTTTTTTTAAATGTATTCAGTACCTCTCACAACACAGCTTGGACTTGTAGTGATCCTCCTGTCTCAGCCTCCCAGCGCTGGGATTATAGGCATGTGTCACCACACCTAGGTTCTGGGCCCGCTCAGGGCGACCAGGGGCAGAGCCAGCGTGGCACATGGTACCGGGGATCGAGCCCCATCCCTGCACCTGCCTAAGCAGGTGCTTAGTGTGCGGAGCTACCTTGCCGGTCCTGTAAGTAGTTTTACTGCAATAAGTTCATGCCCATTTGTTTGTGTATTATCGCTGGCTGCTTTTTTTTTTTTTTCCTAGCATACAAAGTGGTATACTACACTTAATTGTGACAGGGATCCTATGTTCTATAAAATCTAGACCCCTTTTTTATGTATTTAGGGCTTATTGGGTCTCACTGCACACATAGGACTCATAGTGATCCTCTTGTTTTCAGCCTCTCAAGTGCTGGGATTACAGGTGTGCACCACCACGACCAGTCTCAATTGCCGTCTTGGCATGTAGGTAGGCACGGCACTGCCAGGGATTGAACCCCAGCTGCTGCACTCTGTCTACGCAGGTGCTTTAGTCTGCTGAGCTATCTGGCCAGCCCAAGACACTTTATGTTAAAAAATTCTTGACTTTTGCTCTAGAATTAGAAAAATTATTGATTTCCCGCCTCCCTGTTCTTTCCAGCCCTGAGTCCCTCATGTTCTACACCTTTGCCCAGTATTGAGGGGTCAACACTGCACTGGTGTAACAAGGAGATCCCATGATCCGGTGACAGGAGCCGGCCGTGGCCAGCTACGGGCTCCTGTTTTCTGTTGTTACAGGAAAGCACCCAAAGCTAGGTGATTTGTGAAGAAAGCATAGTTAGCTCACAGCTCTGAGGGTCGAGAGCCCGAGATCGAGGACGCGATGCTGTCTGCGTTGGCCTCCCAAGGGGGCAGCAACATCATGACATGGAGGACTGCGTGGGTGGGGAGGCCACCTGCCAGTCAGTCAAGATTCAGGATTCTTTTGAGTCATTTCTCTGTGTCCATGGGGGCACCCCAACTTTTATTCATGGTTGGCAGAGCTACTAAAGAATCTAGGAGAGTGTAGAGAGGTCAACCCAAAGCCCTCAGCCCTGGACTATCCACTCAGGAGCCGCTGGCCAGAGCTCTGCATGGTCAGCCTTTGCCTGGGAGGCCTGCATACCTTTCTCACCATGGAAGAGGGGAAAGAGATTGTGGGGACAGCGGATCATCTTTGCCACAAACCTTAAAGACTTAACCTGGTGTTTGGGGCCCACACGTGTATGTTTCCTTTTAGTCAGCTTCCTGTTACTATAACAAAACACCTGAAATAACTGTCTAATAGAAAAGGCGTGTTTTGGTTCAAGCTGCTGGAGGCTGTGGCCCAAGACTGAGTGGCCCCACAGTTTTGGGGCCTGTGATGAGGCGTGCATCATGGCAGACCAGAATGGCATACAGCCTAGGCCAGGGAGAAGGGAGGAAGAGGAAGAGCCAAGCTTCGGGATCCCGTTGAGGCCACACCTCCAATGACCTAAGGACCTCCCACTGGGCTCCACCTCTTAAAGATCCCACCACGTCCCAATTGGTGCCACCCTGGGAACCAAGCTGTTAACTGACTAGTCTTCCGGGATCATTTGGCCATCAGACTATCAGCCTGGCTGTGGGAGTGGAAAGGCCACCAGCGCAGGACCCAGGCTGGGTCCATCCTCATAGTTTCCGTATCCAGCGCTGCTCCAGACGTACCCCGGAGTCTGGCAAATGCCGAGCCAGTGCCTGGCACCGAGCCTCCGGACCTGACGGTGGCAGACGCTGACCAGGACCACCCTCTCCCGCACGTACCCAATACACACGTGAACGTCAGGTTTTATTTCTAGCTAGTTTCCACCTTGCCTCGGGCCTTTGTACACCTAGCAGGCCGCTGAGCACACCAGGCATCCCATCTTGTACTCGTTCCAGGTGCAGACAGCTTTGTCACCAGCCACAGAGGAGGGAATGGAGGTGCAGGGCAGTTGAGTGACCAGTGCTAGATCATCCCACAGTGTGAGTCTGGGCGCTGAAGTTTCAGCCCGCTGCTTCCAGAACCTTGCCGCCAGAGCTTGGCGCAGCAAGAGCATATGATGCGTTCCATCCCAGGGTATTAATAGGGTCTGTTCCAGAGGTGGTGGGAGGGCAGAGGAGGCCATGACTGACTCAGCCTGGGGGAGCTGGCTGCCTGGAAGAGGCGGTGACCTGGAAGGCTTGGGAACCGTGGGCAGTTGCGAGTAGCTATAGTAACTGCGTGGGTGCACGCCGCAGGGGCCACACCAGGGCTGCTGTGGAGCTCCAGCTCCAGGAGGCAAGGAGTTGGGGCTGAGCCGAGGACGGGACCTCTCGCGGGTTCCTAGGCAGGCGAGCGCCAGGCCCTACAGGATGGCAGCGGCTGCCTTAGGTCAGGGCTACAGGCAGGTGCAGAGCCGGCCAGGCTTGCTCTGTGTCTTACAAGGGAACTGTGGCCAACTGTATTAGGTAGGATTTGAGTCTGATCGCTGAGCCAGGCTCCCAAAATAACAGTGGCTTAAATGAGCTCGCGGCTCTCTCTCTTTCTCGCTTACGTAGATGCTCAGCCGGTCATGCCTCATGACTCCACGCTGGGGTCCCAGCACCCTTCTAGAGAGTGGCTCTGCTATCCCTGTTGCACCGTCATGTCCACGTAGCCCACGGTGGCTACAGCCATGGCTAGAATGCAGCTGCCAGAGAAGGGGGGCATTGGCTCCTTGGGGCCAGAGCATGATCTGTCTTGTATCAGAAAAATCAAGAGTCCACCTGAGAATCAAGGTTCTGACTTCTTCCAAGCCAAGGAAGAGCCTGTCAGTGCTGGGATGCGCGTGGCCACTGCAGCGGTGTTCTCCCTTCTCTGCAGTCCCGCCACCCCCTCTGTTGCTGAGCCTGCGGCTGAGTGGGTATAGGTTAGGTATGGCTCCTCTTACACCAGCCTCTTCCTTCACGTCATCCTGGCCCTGGAGGCAGGGCTGAGTCCCTACGGGCTGCTGAGCTGACCTCCATCTGGCAGGGGCCACTGGACAAGGCAGAGGCACTGCTGGCTCGGCCCAGGTCTCTGAAAGGCCGCCCTGGCCCTCTCCACCAGGAGGGTGCAGGTCCAGTCAGCCCTCTGTGCCCGAGTCCTTAGCTCTGCAGGAGACCCTGTTAGGAATCAGGGCGAGGTGCTCATCAGGTGTCATTGGGCCCGTGGAGCTCTCTGCTCTCTTGAGAGCTCCATGTCACAGGCTGTCCACACTGGGGGGCCAGCTCCACAAACCTGGTCAGGTCTTCATGACCTGTCGGATCTCTTCCTTGGTCCTGGCCGCCTTGGCCATCCCAGCCAGGGCTATGGTTGGCCCGGGAGAGATCACCACTTCTCCTGCAGGCCATCCTGACTTCCTTGGCCCTGTAGAGCACTTCAGCTGCTTGTAGCTTTTATAGTCACAGCCACGTGGGAGCTCTAGGTGACATCCTTCCACCTTGCTGGTGACCAGTAGTAGCCCAGCACAGAGGTGCTGTGTGGGGACGTTTGCCACCATCATTCCATATTAGTTCCTTCCTTGGCTTCTGTCCTTCAGAAGCCAGCTTCCAAGAGGCTGTGGGTCTTACGAAGACTTCCGGGCCTTAGGGTGGAAATGGCTTTGCAATGGTGGCCCCTCAGGGTCAAACAGCATTTTACAGTTCACAGAGGGCTTCTATGCACCAATCTTGGCTACTTGGTTCCTCCTGAGCCCCCTCATTCTCAGGGGCCTCTGTGCCCTCAGGGGCTAAGTATGTCTGCCACGGTGCCCCCCAGCCACCCAGTCCTGGACTCCGAGGCCTCTTGACTGTTGCTTCACCAGCCCCTCAGGCCTGCTGTGCACCCCTGGTCTGGTTTCTTATGACCAACTCCCTTCTTGAGTGGAGTTAGCGTCAAGATAAGAAGCTGGCCCTTCTTGGGTTTCCATAGTGACAAATCCCGCTAAAAAGCCTCTGAGGAGTTTGCTGGCTTTCCTGAAGGTCTCTGGGAGGTTCTGTGGCATAGCGCAGGTCCTGTGTACGACCGTCACCAGGGTTTCCTGAGGTGTCCCAGAGCCTCCCCCTCTGCAAGGCAGCCCCGTTGGCAGCCAACACCTCCCACACATGTGTGACACGCATCTTCTGTGCTTGCCTGGTGACTGGAGCCCGGTAGGACAGCAACGCAGGATTTGCCTGGTGAGCCAGTGCCCGGAAGGGGACAGAGAGCCTGGCCTCCTGGAGCTCCTCACAGCCAGTGGGGAGGCAAATGGGAGCTCCCACCATTGCTCTGAGCCTGCAGGGCAGGGCAAGGGCAGGTGTGCCTGCAGGGACTGATGCTGCATTATGTGGGGGAGAGGCCCCAGCGGACCTCAGCGATGTTGCGTTGTCCAAGTCTGGACAGCGCTGGGCATGCGTCGGGAGCTGCGAGGGGCCATGGGGTCCGGGATACCATGGGGGTGGGGAGGGGAGGAAACAGGCAAGGGAGATGGGACATCTGACACAGCGAGCGCCCCCTGGGGGTTAAAGAAGGTCTGAGCCTTGGTCCTTGCCTCCTGGACACTGGCTCCTTCACGATCCACTCCATTGGGCCCTGCCAACCCCTGTGTGACAGGCAGCTCCCAGGGGGCAGGCAGAGGTGGGCGTCTGAGAGACCTTCTGGGAATGTCTCCCTGGAGGAAAGGAAGAGAGGGGAGGCTAGGCGACCACGGGAGGTCACCGCCGTGATATGCGCGAGGAGCAGCGGTGAAACCCGTCTCGGCCCAGCAGCCTCCACCGCTTAGCACAACACCGATGCCTTCTCTCTCTGTTCTGAGGGCCAGAGCCTAAAGCCAAAGCAGCAGCAGGGCTCCCTAGGAGACCCTGGGCTGGTTTCTCCAGCCTCTGGAGACCCTCTTCCGGCCCCTCTGTCTTCAAAGCCTCTCCCGCCTCTGGCTCTGCTCACGCCGCCTTCCCCTTCTGTCTGGGACTCTGACCTCCGCCTCTCTTCGAAGGCCCTGGTGATTATATCGGGCCTTCTGGATAATCCAGGATAATCTCTCCAACTCTTGATCCTTAACTTAAGCATATCTGCAACGTCTCGCTTGCCATGTAAAGGAGCGGATCCCAGATTCTGGGGATCAGAGGGGGAACATCTGGGGGAGCATTGTTCAGCCGTCAGAGTGAGGGTCCTCTGTGGGGCAGGGAAGGGCTCCATGGCGTGTAGCCGGGGACTCTCTCATCTCCATGGGGCCCTCAAGGGGCCCCTCACTAGGCACAGGTGCTCCTGTTTTTCTCCTGCGCCTGCTCCAGCACAGCTTCTCACCCTCGTTCCTTGGGGCCCTCCAGGTCCACACCCCTCTTTGTAGTTGTGGGAGCTGCTCGCGGCCCCTAGAGGGCACTGCTGTGCACTTGGCCTCCAGCTGTGGGCTGCGGTTGCCCAGATCCCCATACCCACAGGATGGGCGGTTTGAGAATGTGTGAGCTTCCGGTGGCTGCCGTGACGAGTGACCACCAACTTAAGACCATCCAGATGTACAGTCCCACAGTTCTGCAGCGAGAAGCTCAGCATAATCTCACTCTGCTAAAATTAATGTTGGTAGTGGTTACTATGGGTTGGTTAACCTGCTTGGAAGGGAGGCACCCCGGGAATTGGGAAGCCCTTTACCAATACATAAAGCTCCCCTCTGGGCGAGCCTGGGAGGATGTTTCTGGAGACCTTAGCACAGGGAGACCTGCCTGAAGGTGGGGGTTGGGGTGCAATGAAGGCAGGCCGCGGGAGCCCCGGCACACACTTCTTCCTCTCTGCTTGCAGCTGTCACGCGGCGGGCAGCGTGCATTACCACACCGTCTCCCATGATGCTCCTGCCCACCTCCTGCCAAGCCCGCTGTGAGAGAACCGGCTGACGGCGAGCTAAGACCTCGAAAAGCGCGAGCCACAATAAATCTGCCCTTCTCTCCAGTTGTTTAGCTCAGGTATTTTGTCATGTGAGTGGGAAGTGCCTGACACATTGTCGCACGCAGGCTGCAGTTCTTTCCCCGGCCTCTGTCTCTGAACACTGCTTGCTGGCGGAGTTCAGCCCTGGGCGCTGCGGGGCTGAGGGGCCGAGGATTTCTGCTGACTGTTCCGGGTGGATGCTCTCAGCTTCCAGGAGTCGCAGGGCTGCTTGGCTCCTGACTCCTCAAGTGGCGCAGGGGGTTGAGTCCTTTTCATGTCGGCTCTCCGATGCTTCTCCTGCCATGGCTTCTCGGTTTCCCCACAGCCCAGGATAGCGTCCCCTCAGGTCAGCCAGGACGGTCTTCCCATGCCAAAGCCGGCAGGCCTCATCGCACCTGCAAAGTCCCTTTTGTCACGTCGAGCAACATAGTCATGGGTGCTGAAGCATCAGACACGGACATTTGAGGCATTATTTTCTGTCACCTGGAACGGTGACACTAATTATAGTGGTGCTGGTACCCACTATGCCAGGCTTTATATCTGGTGGCACATGAAGTCCTCAGAGCGATCCTCTGAGGAAGGAAACTGTTCACCATTGTCCATTTTATGGGTGAGGAAACAGAGGCAGAGAGATTAAGGAATGCACTGGGCTGGGTTTTGGCCCCCTGCCCCCTATCCTCCAATGCATCTGAAGTCCTAACCCCCAGTACTGTAGAACTCTAACTTTGTTTGGACACAGAGTCTGTACAGAGCCAATTAAAATGAAATCTGGGGCTAGGGTTGTAGCTCAGCCACACAGTGCCTACCTGGCAAGTACAAGGTCCTGAGTTCAATTCCTGGCCACCCCCCAAATATAGGCCCTAATTCCTTAAAAAGGGGATAATTAAACAATATAAACACACACAGGGAAAGTAACATGTAACATAAGATTGGCCATGAACAAGCCATGGAGATAACCCTGGACAGATCCCCCCATAGCCTCAGAGGAAACCAATGCATGCGACCCCGACCACAGACCCCCAGCCTTCAGAACTGGGAAGCAGGCGGTGCTGTGGTTCCAGCTACCCATTTGGTGGGCTTTTCCCCTGACAGTTGTTGCACGTTGTGATGAAAACAAAGACCCAAAAGCAAAAATTTGTAGCGCTTTGTTTAGCTGAGCTCAGTGGCCTGCACTTTGCTGTGGGTCAGGAGAATGAAGCAAAGCCCCTGAGATGGAACAAAGAATTTAAAGGAGGGAACCATGGGTGGGCAGGGGGGATGGGAGTTGTCTTTGATTGGAGAGAAGAACTTTGCAAGATTTAGGAGTTGTCTTTGATCCTAAAATCAGGTTTGGCACCAAGGTTGGAGAGGAAGAGGAGACTTTGCAGGGCCCGGCAGTTGCCTTTTGTTCTTGTAATCGGGAAAAACATTTGTCACCAGGCATGTCTGCAATTAGTGAGAGCATCTGTACCAGGGTTGGGGTTCATAGTGAGAACAAGGTTTTATAATATAGCAACCACAAAGTTTGTTAGAGAGAGGTAGCAGAGTCAGCTTACAACAAAGGGGAGGAGATACAAAGTTTTGATCAAATAAAGGTAAAAACAGAGTTTAGACCAAACAAAGGTAAAAGATGGAGTTTTTTGGGGGGTAGGAGGGCTTGTGTCAACTAGGGCAGGGGTTAAGTTAATTCTCGGTTTGAAGGCTGGGACACCATCCTGTCTCTAAAAGGCTTAGCGCATTCCACGGTTTATGGTAGGGCATGATGAGCCAGAGGACAAGCAGCTCATATAGTAGTATAAGATGGAGTCATTGAAGCTAGCCTGTAACAGCAGTGGTGGCCAGCTGGGACACCTGACGTGTCACTCTCCGAGTGCTCCTCCCGCTTTGGTCTCTGGTGGTTTCGTTTTGCTTCTGTGCCCTTCGCTCTCCTTCCTGGTCTCTGTGTCTCCGTCCCACACCATCCCAGTGTCTCTTTTCCCTGGGCTTTTTCCTCACTCCCCCTATTCCTCTGGCTTTTCCATCCCCCTCTGGCCCTGCAGGCCAGGAAAGCCCCGCCCACCTGCTCCTGGCCCCACTGGCCCTTTTGTAACTAAACCACTGCCATTCCAGGCTGCCCTCACTGGCTCTTCTTGGTGGCCCTGGTGGCAGTGCCAGGTTGGCTGGTGGCCAGCCCCAAGCAGGAGAAGGAAGAGGAGGAGAAGGAAGAGAAGGAGGAGGAGGAGGAGGGCGGGTGCAGAGGGTCCTGAGTGAGGAGGCCCCGCTGCAGAAGGAGCCCCTCTGAGCCCTCACCCGCCACCCTGCAGCCCCGCCTGGGTCCGAGTGGCCCAACTGCCTGCTGAGCTGGCCCATGACCCTGAGGGGGGCACCAGAAACTATTTTGCCTGCCTGCCCCTGCTTCACAGGTGCTAATTTTCTGCCCCTGGTCACAGTTTGAGGGGGGGGGTCTTCTTTTAAAAAAATAATAATTAAGTTTTTATTAGCACAGATGTGGGCAGCATTTGCACTCCCGTGGGCAGCCACTAGGTGGACGCGACACACCTGTCTTCTCCTCCTCTGCCCTCCTCTCTTCCCTGCCCTTGGTTTCCTTCCCACTGGCCAAAGATCTGGCTTCCTATTTCTTATTATTAGCTTTTGCTTTGCCCTTTCCTTGTATTTAGGCTTCATGTGTAAGATAAGCCACATGATAGTGGGGCCCACGTGTCTGGCTTATTTCACTGAACATCTGGTCTCCATATGTGTCTAACTTCCTCCCCGTGACTCCGGTTTATTCTTCTTGGCACAGTAGTACTCTACTGTGTGTAAGTACCACATTTTCTGCACCCACTCATTCACTGATGGACAGACAGGCTGCCTCCACTTTAGCTACTATGGGTCGTGCTGCTGTCGACATGGGGATTCACGCATCACAATGAATCGATGTCTTCAACACTTTCAGGAAGATACCTAGAAGAGAAGCGGATGAGCCAAAGGAAATTCCAGCTTTTTTTTTTTTTTAAGGAATCTCCATACTGATTTCCATACTGCTTGCATTAGGTTACATTCTAACCAACAATTTAGAAAGCCCCCACCACCACCACCACCAGCCTGCCAGCAATTAGCTATTACGTTTGATTTTTTTTTTTTATAGTGATCATTCTTTCTGAGGTAAGATGGAATCTCAGTGTTGTTTTAACTTGCATTTCTCAGAAGACCAGCAAAGTTGAATGTTGCTTTGTGTATGCAGTGGCCATTTATGCTTCTCTGGTTTTTCTACTTCACTTGGCTATTTTTTGATTGGGTTTTTTATTTTGGGGATCTGATTTTTTTCAAATTATTTATAGATTCTAGAAGTTAGTCTTCTAAGAAATAGATGGCAAGTTTTCCCTATTCTTCTTTTCCCCCTGTCATTTCTTTTGTTGTGCAGGAGCTCCTCTTCCTCCTCCTCCTCCTCTTCCTCCTCCTCCGCTTCCTCCTCCTTCTCTTCTTCCTCCTCCTCCTCCTTCTCCTCTTCCTCCTCCTTCCGCTTCTTCTTTTTCATCTTTTTGAGACAGGGTCTCGCTATGCAGTTCAGGCTGGCCTTGAGCTCACT